>CM022079.1:18700873-18795565 GCA_011114355.1 Carex littledalei
ATCTGAAAATCAAATAAAGAAAAGCTGAAATTTCAGTGAGCAGTCCAATAATTTTGATCCGATTCAAAATTCAATTTAGAGAAAATGGTTATATGAACTTTGTGTTCTTTATATCAAAATAAAGGTATGAAAGTCTAGTTTCTAGATAATATAATTTTTCTATACAAAAATATTACAGGAATGGATAATTACCTCACTGCAACCACTCGCTCGTTCACTCAAGTGACCAACCTCCCAGCAGGAGAGGAAGTGATGTACTCCGGGGCATTCGCAGTCTCCGTTGCTGAAATCAAGGCCTTTGAGGCCCCTGCTCCCATGTCTGAGCAAGTTTCCCTCAGATCTATCACCGAGGAAGAAATTGAAGATGACGAGGAAGTATGCTACTTCCTCACACGAAAAGGGATGGATGGCAAAACATTCATGTGTAAGGCACGACAATGCGACATTCGTCTGCGAATGTCGAGACTCCCATGTGTACTTTTGTTGATCCAATTAATGGTATCTCTAGTTAGGGTTTCCATCACTAATCTAATATTTTATTCTCCCTTATCCCAATTCGATTAGCTCAAAGATGACTAACTTTCATGTGTGGCCATCACATTACGGTCTAGACTAATAAACAAAATCAAGTATGATAGAACATAAAGCGCAAAAGCAATCGAACAACAAAAGACTAAACAATGATTAAATAAAAGTATATATCAAAGCATCATGACTAATAAGGTATACTACCAACCCTAAGAATCTAAACTTAGCTGCTGAACGGCATGTTTACAAAGAGATAAGACAAAGATACAACCATATACGAAGTACCCTCCTACTTAGTCCCTACACGCTCTTCTCTTCTCACTTAAGGAGATAAAAAAACCAAAGATACAAAGATTGTTTTCTGATCAGTCCAGAGGGCTTAAATAGGAGTGAAGGGGCGCCTGGAGATGAGTGGAGTCCAAGTTATCTGATATGGATACAACTGGCGCAATTATTCACCAAAGGGCGTCTCGGGTACGGTCTGTATTGGCTAATACGGACCGTACTCCCACTGTGTCGCTAAGGGAGTTAATGCATATTCGACCATCTTTGGTCTGTACTGGGGCTCTGGTCTGTATTGGCTAATATGGTCCGTACCAGAGCCTTAGTCGATGAGCTGCTCTTTTCCGATCGACTCGATTCTTGCTCTAAATGATGTAAAATAGCCCCAAAACATGGTTTCTGCACTAAAACACAAAGTAGGGCAACAGTAACATTTTTCACGGAATAATTAAACATAAATGTGAGAAAATAAGGCAAAACTTAAGTCAAAATCCTACGTAATTCACTATCAAAATGAGCTTGATCACCAATGCAACATCAACCTTTGAGCTGCCACTTTTGAATCATTTGAGAGGTTTAGCCTTGTCCATTGTTGTTTGTGGTTAACTTCAATATTTTTTCAACAACCTCAAATTCACTTCACCTAAATTGATCAAGTTTGAGATTAGTTTGAGAATAGTGATTCTTGGAGTGTTGTCACTCTACTCCTAAAATAAAATGCTAAAAGTTACTCTACTTCTAATTTTTTTTTGTATTTTCTATTTTTTGACAGTAAAGTAAAATGCTAGAAGTAAATATGCAGAAAATAAATGACAACAAAAGTAAAGTGCATAAATTAAAAGTCCTAAATTATAACCTAATCTCAGTTATTATGTCAGACACCAAATAACAATGTAAGAATTTCTCTGTGAAGAGTTCTTACACTATCACCGGCAACAACGCCAACAAACTTGATGTACTCAAAATAAAAACTACTACTTTTAATATTTATAAACCCTAATTTAACTTACGATCAGATCACAAGCATATGGTCCAACTGTGTATTAACAAGTTGTGTATGGTTTCCTAAGAACATACACGAATCTTTTGTGGAGGTCGTGTACATACCTCTAGTCTCAAAACACGGTTACTACGATCGTGTATAAAGCACCTGGTTCAGCGGCTTTTTTTGGAGATTAGACATGGATTTTTTATTTACCGTGTATGTTAGTGTTATATAGACACAGTTCGGTAACCGTGTACAATATATTGACCTTTCATACACAACGCGCGCAGACACGGTCCCGAAACCGTGTGTCATTAGCATTTCAGACTGTTTATAGTCGCGTTTTCTGTAGTAGTGAAACATAAGTTTGAATATTTTATTAAATTAAGATATCAAGGAGATCAGCAGAGTATATTTTACTTCAATATATTATTTTTAGAAGTAAAAGGATTAATATGATTATTTTTTTGTGAAAATTAAGGGAGTCATGAAATTTTGTTTCTATTCCAAAATTTATATTAAAAAAAAAAGGAAAAAATAGTAACACAATAAGCTGAATTGCTGGTTAATTGACCACTATTTCTAAAAGTTAAATTCGATCCGGGTGAATATTGAACAATAATTCAATCATCCAGACAGAATGCTGCAAATAATTGTCACACGAGATATTAAATCCCAACAAATCGGGATCAAGAGCTTCTAGATGTTTTCCCCCCTTCATACTTTTCACACTTTTCCTCGTTACTACATTTCTAGAAATTGCGGAATAAGATCACAAATTTGCACAAAATTTCGGTCTCTTTGCCTCGGTATGAAGATTTTAAGTTCAAATATATCTTTCTTACATTATACTGGTTATGTTTGTTACCGTAATATCATAATATGATAACATGACCGGTACTTACATTATACTGGTTATGTCGGGTTGGGTCGAGCAGCTACCTGTATACTTCATTAACGAATCAGAAATGTACGAATAATAGTAAATAATAAAATAATGTTTATCTGAGCCAATTCATTAACACTAATTATATGTTAGTGCTAGTGTCTTGACTATGTGGCCGTCATTTGTACAATGTACAAACTGTCTGGAAACTTTGAAAAATCATAATTCGCTCACCTCACACGGAGGCTATCAAGTTCAACATTTATTTCAAAAATGTATTGTTTAAATTTAAATATGATGTATGTTACTTTCAATCTAATCTGAAATTTGATTGTTTATCTATTAAATTTTAGTACTACTGAACCATTAAAATATTCAATCATCACATATGGGTAACCAAGTGCCTTCAAAATTGAGCCAAACTAATGAACATATTATAAAAAGATGACGAATATATATAAAATTTGAGCAAAGAATAGTGTGTGCTACGCTCATCAAGAAAGTTGGGTCAGTATAATTCCAAAATCTATTGGATTTGCTTCAAATGACAAATTCAAACCGTTGAAACTAAACTACTACACGTGTGATGCGTGTACATTCAAAATTTTGAAATATATATTTCGTACAAAATCAAGTGTGCCAAAAAATGATTTGACCCCTTGACTTTATAATAAATAAATATAAAATTTTCAAAATTTTGCATATACACACATCGCTGGTGAAGTAGATTGGTTTTAATAATTTGGATTTATCGTTTGAAGCCAATCCAATAAATTTTGAAAATTATGCTCACCAAGTTTTCTCGGTAAGCATAACACACGCTAGCTTTACTCCTAATTTATATTTTCTTTTGATCTAGATAATGTTGTTAAAAATTACTATACAATTGGATTTATCCTATAATTAGCCATTACATGTCACCAATTAAAATCCAGACCCCTTTATATCTTGTAGAAGGGTCTGTTTACGATGAATTTTTTCCAGTCCAACGGTGCCAAGATTTTGTTAAGAGCTTGAAACAATGATATCAGACCATTATTTCTTGTTAAAGAACGCATAATCTGTTATTAATCTTGATTAAGAATCTAAATAAATATACTCTTATCTTATTAATTACAAAAAAACAACAAACAAAGGTTGGGAGATAATTAAGTCACTATATATATTTAATTTTTTTTTTCAAACTTGCATTTTCAAAACACTCCAAAATATTTTTATTGCAACGGCATAAACAATATATAATTACATGCATTAATTACTGCTATAAGTATCTCATCAATTGCACAATTAAAAGGCACAAACTAATCATTATTATTTATTCCTCTTATCTCACCATAATTTCTCTTCCCCAAAAACAGTCTGCCCTCTTCCATTCAAACCCTAACAATCCTAGCCACTTCCCTCATTCATTGAGTCATCCAACTGTTTAATTTATCTCTTTTGGAAGTTAAGTTTCAGGATGGCGAAACCAAAGAGAAAAGAAAATAGCACGGAAAATCCCAAGACGACGACAGCAACGACCGGCAGGAAGTCATGCTTGAATCCAAAGTATGATTCCACAAAATCCTTCACAGCTTGTTGAGTACCGTCTTCCATCGATTCAGTGATGTCTCCATACTGCGACACTACCAATCCATATAAGGTCCACGCCACGGGAGATATCCAGTAGTACCATATCCACCATCCCGGTATTTGCTGGAAACAATACGATTATATTGTCATCTTATTGGCCAAACAACAACCTCAACAATAATAATGATAGCAAAATAAATTGTGTGCAAATAAAATTTGTGTATCTTCTACCATTTTAGAAACCAGTATTTCAGAAATAGCAAAAAAGAAAATAGAGAGAGAGAGAGAGAGGGTGCAATTGATTAATTATTGTACTTGACAAGCTACTGAGACAAGTTATATATGAAGCATATACTGGCATAAACAATGAGTTGGCACTGGGGAGCTTCGCTATTTATTCAAAAGAAAAAATAAATTTTCTCTTTAGTATTGAACAGATCCTGGGTCGATGTCAATTTCCACCCATCCCGAACTTAACTGATCATTTAAGGGGTCGGGTATGGAATACAGATAGAATATTTTCACCCGGCTCAGGTAAGATCTGATCGAATTCATTTCATTGGGTTTAATTAGATTTAGTTAACTTGAAACTTAGTTTAAATTACTGTTGATTACATACTAAGTAAGATTAAGTTGCATAAATAAATAAAAATAATAATAAATAAGTAATCAAATTATATGGTCGGGTTGACCAGAGTCAAATAATTATGACCCGACCCATTGACACTGCGATTCTGATTATTGAAATAAACACGACGAACACAATTTAGAGTCCACATACCGATTTAGTGATTATAAAGCCAGAGAAGAGATTCCATAAGCCAAAAAATGCTGCTGAGACGATGGTCGCCACGTTATAATTTGGGGTGAAGCCAACACACATCATGCCATAAAAGGTGAAGTAAAGTAGTGTCAAATAGCTGAAGTACAGGTACCAGAAGAACTTGGGAGCTGTCCAGTCAAAGCCGATCATGGCGTACACAACCAAACTGTATGTCAGAGCTTGAGCGAAAACATAAGGTAGTTCAATAATGGCCTACAAGAAAATAATTGAAATTGTCATGCTCATCTGTAGCTTAAAATTTCCTTTTTCCATGTATAATCAATATTTTTCTTTAAAGCCGAAATTTTTATTTATAGCACAGCTTCAAAAAAAAAAAACTACAAAATCACTGTTTTGGAAATTTCGAAATATACCATGGCCGCACCGGTGTTGTGCGGACCCATTTAATAGAGACTGCACAATGCCGGTGTGGATCCTGAAATAGGGCCGCACAATGCCGGAGCGGACTCCTGGGAAGCCTATATAAGGGGTCTGCTGATTTCAATTTTTGTATCAATTCAAAGAAGTTTCAATCCCTTCGACCTCGGGTAAGTTTTCTTCTTCTTTTGTAGTTTTATTTTTTTAGTTTAGAGTAGTAATTAGATTTAGGATTTAGGTTTAGGTTTAGAATTTAGGTTTAGAATTTAGATTTAGGGTTTAGAATTAGATATTAATTTAAGTTTTAGAATTAAAATATGACCAAAATTTAAATAGAATTGTATCAAATATTAATTGTTTGACCACTAAAATTAAGCTAGACTTGTACCAAAAATTAAATAGGGTTATTTAACCAAAATTAGTTGTTTTAGCACCAAAATTAATGGACTTGTACCAAAAATTAAATAGGTTTATTTTACCAAAATTAATTGTTCGAGTTAAATTAGACTTGTACCAAAATTTAATTAGGTTTATTTTACGAAAATTAATTGTTTGAGCACCAACATTAAACTCGACTTGTACCAAAATTTAATTAGGTTTATTATACCAAAGTTCTCATATTTGACCAAAAATTATCAAATACAGCATGACATCTAGTAGAGATATACCGTCTTCCAGTATGGGTGTACCATCTTCCAGTAGAGGTACACAGCATGGCCCTACAGCCACTCCGTACGAGATGTCCCAGTACATCGAGAGTGCAGTGGCAGATGTTCCGGGTATCCGGAGTCACACTGACAGGGTCAGTGACTTCTTGTGATACCCGAATGCGGAGCACCGGATTCTAGAGGCTGCCACTGGGGTATGTTATAAATTAGTCATATTTATAAAAATACTAATAACCTAATTGTTTTTTATGAATGGACTTGATTTGATTTTTTAATTAAATGCACGGTTTGGATGCAGTTACGGTTCGTCACAACTACATGTGGCTACGGTACCAGCTGGCGTATGGGGGGACATTACGTGCGATGGGATTATTTTAGCTATCCCAGATGGCCGAGGAGAACCATGACGAGGGCTTATCTTCCGGCCTCGTTGAGCAATGGCGTCCCGAGACGCACACCTTTCATCTCCCCCATGCTGAAATGACAGTCACCCTACAGGACGTCAGCTGTCTGTGGGGTATGACTATTATCAGGGAGCCAGTGATGGGCGTCTAGTACGGGAACTTTCGTTCATTGTGCTTGGAGTTATTAGGTATCTCGCACGAGGAGCTCTAGAAAGAGAAGAAGAGAGGTGAGAGGACTGTGATCTCGTCCAGTAACATCAGCTTGTCAAAATTGAGGGCCAAATTCAAGAATTATTCGGATCATCCAGATCAGGTATGTAAATTGTACCTTATTTAATTTAAATAATATCATATTTATTTACTTGTAAACAATGTTCTAATTTAAATAAATAACAGGTGGTTGTTGACCGATACCTGCGCGCGTATATTCTGGAGATGATCACTTGGGTTGTTTCCGGATTCACACGGAGATCAGGTGCGGCTGTGCTACCTTGAGCTTCCGCGTGATTTGTCCACTGCGAGCAAGTTCAACTGGGGTGGTGCCATGCTGGCATGCTTATATAGGTAAGAAACTTATTCTTATAATATTTTAATTTTTTCAAATATTATACATCTCAGTATAAGTAACACTGACTTTGTACATTGTAAAGGGGTCTTAACAATGCTTGTCTGAAGAAAAACAAGACCTTTATTGGAGCATGCATGTTACTACAGCATTGGTCCTTCGCACATCTGATCGTTGGCCGTCCAGTCATGGCTAACAAGACAAATATGCCGGAGTGGGGCAAGCCCGAGCCGGACAACTGCCCTGCATACGGCGTCAGTACTGCTATCCGAAGATTTGGGTCGAGCATGGGCATGGCTTGTCACTCGGCATCACATTCTGGAGACAGGAGATCGAGCATCTCAGAGATGATCCAGAGTTTGTAACCTGGGAGCCCTACAGAGATTATGTAAGTTTAATTTTGTTTTAAATTTGATTTAAATTTTTTTCATATTTTTCCTTTTGAATTGATATATGGTATTAAATGAGTGATTTCAGGTCGAGGTAGATGGGGGACATCGGACTTTTCTCGAGATATTGCCTGAGCGATGTCGGCAGCAGGAGCGTTTTTGGCGTGCAGAGGTGCCGCTCATATGTTTTCAAGTACCGTAATTTAATTTCATTAATTATCTACACGAGCAACTTAATTTAATAGAAGCAACCTAACATAATTAAATATATAGATCATCGAGCACCACTACCCCGGTCGGGTCATGAGACAGTTCGAGCTGCGTCAGACAGCTCCTCCTCCGGCACCTTTGAGCGAGGGGGTGTTGAGATAGTTCGGGCTGCGTCTTGACGACATATCCGACGAGCCTGATGCCTACGTCCCGTACACTGGTGATGCAGCGTTGTTTGCAGCCATCCATGATGCTGAGACTGTCGGTCAGGCGTTCGATCGAGGTGCCGAGTTGATGCGCCGAGCCACACATCAGGCCATACGATCTCAGACGACTCAGACGACACCTTCTACCTATCAGCCAGGGCATGTTCAGATAGAGCCCGTCCCGCAGTTCCCTGGATAGTCCTCACAATAGGCATCGTACCCTTCATTCCATGATGACCCCATTGCCAGACAGGCGTATTTATTCACGCAGCCTAAGTCTGGACAGACTACAGTTTTTGGTCCTGGAGTCTAGCAGACATCCGAGATTGAGGAGGTTCATGACGAGCTGGTTCTGTCTTTGGATGTCCAGGCGGAGTACTCTACAGACTCAGTAGAGACTGACGAGACGCCACTCTCCAGGCGGGGTCGAGGGTTCAGGAAGAAGAAGGCGAGGACGGTATTTAGTCCTGATCCATAGGCTTTGATTTGTAGTATTGTTAGATGTTTTGTCAGATACTTATTTGTTAGATACTGTCACTTATTTATTTTGTTGCTTTGTTATTTATTTTATTTGTTTTGTTGTTATTTATTTATTTTGTTCATTATATCATTATCTCGTCCTACACAAAAAAATTTCAAACGAACGTCATATCTAAATATTTCAAACGAACGGCATTTCTAAAATACGATACGACAAAAAATATATCAATTTAAACAAAATTTCAAACTAAAACTTGAACAACATAAAAACATTTTTATAAAAAAAAAACAAATAACAAATTTCAATTTTTTAAAAAAAAATGGGGTACCGCTCCGGCATTATGTGGCCCTAGGTCAGCTCCAGCATTGTGCGGCTCCATTTCAGAGTCCGCACCGGCATTGTGCAGTCTCTATTAAATGGGTCCGCACAACACCGGTGTGGCCGTGGTAAATTTAGAATTGCCCAAAAACCGTGGTTTTTTGGTTTATTATTTTTGGAACTGTGCTAACTTTAAAAAATTTGGTCTATAAAGTGACCGGGCTGTACCTGTCCAAATGCATATGGTAAAGCAGAGTACATCCCAGCAGCTCTTTCTCTGTAAAAGACAGTTCGCTCGATTGACACTACCGGCATGACCATTGATGAATTTTGAAATCCAATCAACAAAGTAGCAATATACATTGAACCCAGGGAGTTTAGTAGATCTGTTTGTGTTTTCCTGTTATAAGAGAGAAAATGAAATAAGTTCCGCATGCAATTATCATAGCACCAGTGCACATAATTAAGGCCGTTTATAGAAACCGATAAAACTACCAACGGTTGTGGTATCAATTTCTCTTTTGTTTCTTTTGCCACTGGGTTAAATGCCATCATTAAGAACAAAATTAATGTTGATTTGTTTCTTCAGTATCTATTATTTTATTGACAAACATATGAACTCATAAAAAGAAAATAGTTCAAGTACGTTTTATTGCCGAGCTGCCAGAATATGGAACCCAACAAAAGAGCGCAAACAAGAGTGAAGAAGAAGCGAACAGCAGTGTAAGAAGGATTTCTCCAGTATGACAAGTGTTGCTTCCACAAACAAGCCATGCATTGTGTGAAGAAAGGTTGCGAGTACTGCGATGCGAAGTAGACGTCACTTGATCCAGGTTGTGGGACACTAAGATCCCTGATCAAAGCCTTGTTTCTCCTGAAATAAAAACTTGTATTAAAATATAAAATACTCCAGTTTTATATTTGTAAATGCATATAATAATCAAAAGCTTTGACCTAAGCCACAATTTAGTAGAATATAAAACGGAAAAAAGGCGATTGTATTATGAGAGAATAAGCGCTCACTTGTATAATTCGGAGTTCTTGTATACTTGAGTGAAGTCAACTCCAAGAGCCTCCTCTTGTGCCCCTGAAGTCACCTCCAACATCCATGTCGCGGGATTGTAGCCATCTTTGATCTTTGATACACCCGGAACCGCCTTATCAAATTGAATGGAAACATAGTTGAGATGGGATTTATATAAACCATATTCAATTAAGGAGGAACTTTGGGTTTCAGATTTGTTATTACCTCAAGGTATTCGATTAGTTCTGAAGAATTACGCCCCAACGGACCTACATAGATCTCTTCCCCTCCCCTTTTCAATAGGAAAAGCTGTAATTGATCGTAAATAAATCATAGTCACGTTAATAAAACAATAATAATTGCGAACACTATAGTTCTAACAAAAGATGATGTTATACCTCATCGAAAGCTTCAAAGATGTCGATGCTAGGTTGGTGAATGGTGCAAACAACAGTCCTGCCAGTGTTCACAGTATTCCTAACTGTTCTCATAACAATGGCCGCAGCACGAGCGTCGAGTCCAGAAGTCGGCTCGTCCATGAAAATGATAGAAGGATTCGCAACAAGCTCGACTGCAATTGTTAGCCTCTTCCTTTGTTCAGTTGACAAACCGTTCAGACCAGGGAGCCCCACAATTGAATCTCTCAACGGGTGGAGCTCGACCAGCTCCATCACTTCTTCAACAAACATCTGTATGCGCACAAAGTTATATAATTGTGAGAAACGAAAACCAATGTTTCCAATTGCAAATGTTTCATTCTATTTAGTGAAGCACACTCATATTAATCTTTCTTCTCAAAGTTTGATATTTTCCCACCTTTTTCTAACACAGATCAGGAAGATTATAACTTTTAATTAACTTCCCTTTTCATCTTCACTTGTGATGATATTTTGGATGTAGTTTCAACAAGTGCCCACATAGGCATTTTGTCATCTAAAATTCAACAAGCAATATTTTAATAGGTAATTTGGTATCGATAGTTATATACCTTTCTTGTCTCAGCATCAACAACAAGAGACAGCCGAAGCCATGCTGAGAACACAAGAGATTCATAGACTGTCACTTGAGGGGAGTGAATATCAAACTGCTCGCAATACCCCGAAATGCGGGCAAAAGTCTCTTGTTTCTTTGGATAGCCTGATATGGTGATAGACCCTTCGATGTATCCTCCCGTCTTCCTCCCAGCCAACACATCCATAAGTGTTGTTTTTCCGGCTCCACTGATGCCCATCAGTGCTGTCAGGACTCCTGGTTTGAAGGACCCGCTTACATTCTTCAGGAGGACCAATCGATCTTGCTCCATGCTTTGTGCTTTCATTTCCTGTATTTTATTGTGAAACTTACAATGTCAAAGACTAAAATCAGACAAATGCAAGTGACCACAATTGACACCTGAATGCAAGGAAATTTAAATAATGAACGAAACATGAAAGAGGATATATCTTTTATATTATCCTTTGATAGGACATACTTTCAAGAATTAGTAAATGTTCACACACACACACCTGTGGCATGTCGACTGAGTACTTGATGTCATCAAAAGTGAGGGAGAGTGGCGTAAATGGAAGAACCATGCCTTTCTTATCTGATCCAATGATCTCACGTGCAGATTTTGCTGAAGTGCTATTGTTTCTTATTGAACTGCCATGTCGGGAACTACGATGCAAAGAAGACGATCTCTTTCCTCTAGATGATCCTTCTAGAATCTCACCGGTTAGATTTTCATGCTTTTCTTTTAGCATCTTTTCAGACATAGAAGGCTGATCTTTGCCATATGCTGCATTTAATTAAGTAATTCATGCTTAACATTTGTTACAAATTGAAGGAATTTAATACTATCTGCTAAAATTCTTTTTTATTTTTTTGCAGCTGTAGGCCAAAATCCTGCTATAAATCATTTGAGTTTCTTTTTTAATGTTTTTGTAGTGTTTCATCCATTGTCATAGGTTTGTGCTGCTGAAAAAACCCAACTAGTAGAACAAATCTAAGTTCTGGAAAATAATATCTCTATAGTCAGTTTTCTACAATGCGGGCCAAAATTTCTTGATACCATTTATAATTTTGTATAATGTTTAAAAAATTAAACAAAAAAGCAACTCTGGGAAACAGTACTCACGTTCGAGGAAGGTGGCAACAAGAGTATAGAGAGAATTGAAGAGAAGGATGAACCCAATCAAGGCACCACAGCCTATCCAGTACCATCTGGATTCAGCAAATATTCCACGGCTATTCATAAATGTTGTCCCAATTCTTTCTCCATTAACAATCTGGAAAATATCAAGGGTCTATATGTTAGCTCTGTTTTTTCTTTATATTTTCTTCTTTTTTCAGTTCTGATTTGGATGTACACGTGTTAGGGAAGAACTCTATCAGACTAATTGCAAAATGGATAATGAGTTCAAGGGGATCATAATTATGCACTTTGATCATAGTTAAAATTGATAATTTCGCAATGGGATTGTCAAGTGTTACTTCAAGTTTTCATTAAGAAAATTGCATAGCTGCTTACATATTCCTTCTTCTTCTAATTATTTTTTCATCATTTTTTTTTGTGATAGACCGCTTTGCCTTGCCTTTGGGTTTGGGCACGTGCCACACATCAATGTACTTCTACCATTTCAGCAGAAATTGAACCTAAAATATATGCCCCTTCACTTAAAATCAATAACTGTGATGTCTTTACCTTGTCCCAACTGTGTCCCGTAAACTCGTTTACTGATATAGCATTTTGCACATACATCAATGGAGAGATCCAGTAGCCCCATATCCACCATTTCTTGATGCTCTCTGTGAAACAAAAGTAAAAGGAAGTTGTTTGTAAACACATACACTTCTAAGTATTCTGCCAGTGAAGAAAAAACATTACAAAAATAAGTGTATTTGTACCTCTTGTAAGAAGAAATCCACCCAAAGCCACCACAATTAATATGGCAAAGGATCCAAATGTGTTTGCAACGACCATGTCTCTTGCTAATCCACCCATAAATCGGAAAAGACCACCGGACATTTGAGTGGTCAAAATAAGAACAAGATACTGCTTAAAAAGCCTACAAATTGGAAGTAAGATTAAAGTTAAACAGCTAGTTATATACATACTTCAAACTGAAGTTACTTAGAATAGATGGCTACTGTTTCACCAAAATTATGGAGAGGAAAACAATGAGAATTTCAGCCTAGTGTTCAAGTACATTAAGAGGAGAGGTATTTGATCAAACACAAGTTTTTTTCTATTATATTGTATATAGTAATCAAGGTTGAAGTATATGGCCCACAACAATTAGGTCCACCGTCAAATATACAAGTGCATATATAACTGCAACAAAATGTATGCGGCAAAGGAGGATTTATTACCTTCCAACATTTGGATCAAACCCTATGACATAGTATGTCATAAAAACCCAAACGAACACTTCAACAAACGCAATGGGGATCTTGACAATCCACCCTGGTATTGTGTAAGTCCATGCAGGGAAGAAGAGGAGGTCACGTTGCTTAAAAAAAACCGGCAGCTTTATGATTGTCATGGCCATCTCTGAAAACCCATTGAACATGATCATCAGTGCTCCAAAGAATAGTGCATTAAAGAATTTGTTTCCATCAGTTGAGGCGTCGCGGTGCATCCTGGTGCGCAAGAACACCGTCATTGTAGCCAATGCTATTATTGTCAACTGAAAAAAAAGCAAATAAATAAATGAAAAAATCTAGCAAACAAATAATTAAATAATCATGATTACAATTTGTATATGGATCAATTTCTTGCCTAAATTGCAACATCTTTTAGTGAATTTTAATATGACTTACTTGAGTAATAAGATAGATGTAGACAAAGGAGTTCCTTTTTATCAGCAAAATTTCCCTATCAATCTGAGCCTTCAATAGCTCCTTTGTGCTGACGCCATATTTCGATGTCGTCAGAGCTGCAGGGTGGCTCTTGCTCCTATCAAAAGGGACTGCTAGCTCATTCCTCATGGCCCGACCGACATGGAAAGACTTGTAAGCCTCCGCAAACTTCTTCACGGGCACATATCTATACGGCTTATCACTCCGCACCCAATATTGTTGTTGGTCTTTCCTTGATGTTACCTAATTTGTATCAAAATTGAATCATTGTTGCATGTAGTATTGACTTAATAATATGAATATCAGTTTTGATGAAGAATATAAGTATTGCACCCAAACTGTGAATTTTCTTTTTAATATTGTCAAAGTGATTATTTAAGCTACCTACCTCTTGCAAGAAGTCGGCAACTCCCTTTCTCTCGGGGCATTTGAAACCCACGGACTCAAAGAACTCAAGAACATTGTCACGGGGACCATGGTAAACAACCTGGCCATCAGAGATAAGGATTATGTCGTCAAATAATTCATATGTCTCTGGTGCCGGCTGGAGTAGTGAAATGACAGCAGTTCCTTGGAGGATGTGGATTGACTGTCTGATGGAATTCACTATTTGAAATGTGGTCGAGCTGTCGAGACCAGTCGATATCTCATCCATGAATAGAGCATTTGCAGGACCCACTAGCATTTCACCTATACAAAAAAACAGTGTTATGTTCCAATAATTGGTATCATAGTAAATGGTGAAGACTTGAGATGTATATATACAAATGTGAGTCTGTGGTACTATGCATATCACAATTTGGTCCGTAATAAGGATCAATATTTTCGTTTTCAAAATCCTATTGGTCAATCCGAACTATTCAACTGATTTTCATATGAATATGTACTTGCAGACAAAATTTTATATTTTTTAGAATTTTTTTACTATTTTTTAAGATAGGTAGAAAATCACTGTTTTTGGATGGTCCAGATTTTCAAATCAAGTGATTTTCTACCTATCTTCAAAAATAGTAAAAAAATTCTAATGTGGATCATTTTGAACGGTTTGGATCGACCGTTAGGATTTTGTAAATGAAAATATTGATCCGTATTACGGACCAACCCGTCATATGCATAGTACCATAGACTCACTCTATACAAATGCACACAACATTGCATGAATGAATAGAGCTTTTTTATAACATACTAGCATCTGACCTATAGAAAAAGATCTGTGGACTGGTATTTGCCGTGTCAGAAAATGATATTGATTTCAGATGTATATGAAATGTACGCAATTATTATTGTGTAAATTTTACCTGTAGTGACACGCTTCCTCTGGCCACCAGAGATACCTCTAATCATGTCATTTCCTACCATGGTATCTGCACATATGTCCAATCCCAATATCTGCATATTATATAAACAAGAAAAATGAAAAAACAGAGAAACCTCCAGTCCTATCATATATTGCTATTGATTAATAAAAAAACACATTTTCCTATTTAAAATGAAGTACCTTGATTATGTAATCAGTAACTACAGTGGCTTCTTGGCCTCCCATTGCAGATGCCTGGTAAATAATGGAAATAGGTAAGTAAAAAAAAATGCAATTACGTTGTCTGTTTGTCAAATTCAGTAGTATAAATGAACATTTTATATAAGACAATTTATTGGTTCTGCTTCAGGAACTGAATTGAACCTTCATGAGTAAATCAATGTCGAGATCGGGTTTGATGTTTGCTGCTTTCTCCCTTCTCAACAACTCAGTTAGCATATCTGAAATTGCATTGAATAATTGTTAACCACGAATTTACCAATTTGAGTTTGGTGCATACCACAGTAAATAGTTAAGTTTTTTTTTTTCTGGGCCTTTACTTGGATCAAGTACCCAATTAGAATAATTTTTTTTTTGAATGCTTCGCAGAAGTTGCGAAGTCGTGAGTGGGGCTCGAACTCTCGGCCTTTGGGCAACCACAGTCCTAGGACTTTTTCTCCTAGCCAACTGTGCTACCACCCCATCTCACCCAATTATAATTATTGAACCATTATTCTACCATACAACCTTTATGTGCCTTTTTCTCCAGGGAATATTCTAGTCGGGATAACCCTAATTAAATACTAAGCGCTTACTGATCAAGTAGAAACATGTGTTTGTAACATATGTTGTACCTAAAAAGAAAGAAAAAAAAAGAACAAGGCAGAAAGAGAGAGAGAGAGAGAGAGAGAATTGTACCGTATCTGGAACCGACTCCTTGGCACCGAGCAGAAAATGCAAGTGTTTCTCTGACAGTCAACTCTCCTATGTGAAAATCATGTTGGCTGATATAAGCAGCAGATCTCTCTGGTACAAACTCGTTCATTTCATGCCCATTATATGTCACTTCTCCTGAAACCTGCATTTGTTTTTTCGAATTCTGTGTTAAGTTATGCGGATTGAAATAAATTTGGTAAATTTGCAAGGAATCAGTTAAGATGCCCGACCTTGAGATCTGACCCCAACTTCCCAGCCAACGCTAACAGTAAGGTGGTCTTGCCAGATCCAGGGGGACCCAAGATCAAGGTCATCCTGTACACAAATGTTGTAATTATTTTAAATTAAAAAGATTAACATAGTACTTCAGGTATTTTTATTTTATTTTATCGTCTTGTTGAAACAATTCCTTGATTTTCATTTTAAAATAAAAAGATTAACATAGTTCAAGATTAACATATTCATGGATTTTTATTTTATTTTATCGTCTTGTTGAAACAATTCCTTGAATCCATTCTGAAATGATTTAAATTGTTAATTTAAACATAAATAAAAAGGTTGACACTGATGAGCATCAATGATCATTCACATTAAATCCTGTCTTATAGATAATAGTTACTAGTGAACTAGGTGCATGGTTGAAAGTTTCAGGTAGCAAGTGCATGCCAAAAAAATTCAAGAAAACAAGTACATCCAAAAACAGATCTATCTACAGAATGTTTCTGAAAAGTACCTGCAAGGTTTAATGATACCACTAACATCATGCAAGATTGACATCTTTCTTTTCCTGCTAGGTAGAATGTGGAGAGAATTTGCCATGGACTAAACAAATGAAATTTTAGAAATGAGTCAGATAAATCATTAATTAAACAGAAAATTTAAAATATGAGATTCACATTATTGAAGTCCTTTGGAGAACCTCAATTATGTTCATGGTGGCATTGACAACAGTTGGCAACCCTCTGTTTCCCACATGAGTCTCTGCATCTATGCTCAGGTTCTTATATCTCACTTCTATTGTTGGAAGCTCAATCCCCACTCTGTTAAAAGTAAACAAAAACAACAGTAAGTGCCAAATATTATTATTTTTTATTTAATTTTATTTTTCTATTGTTATTTATTTTATTGTTAGCTATTTTTGAATTATTTGTTTTTAAAAGAATGTTATGTGGCTGCTATTCGTTTCTTCTCTCATATGTTTTCATTGTAAAAAAGGCATTTATAAGTGAAGCATATTATGATAGTTCTTCAATAACTGAACTTCTAAGTAGGGGAATAAATGTTTTTGATCGAATATGACTTAATTAAGTAATAGGTTGGAATCTACTGATAATAAGTTAATTTGATACAAATTATACTCATTGTACAAATGAAAAGTCATTAATTTGATACAAGTTTCATGTTCAATAAATTACTTGAAATTTGCAGCAGTTCATATTTAACGGTATATGATGGTTACTAAATAACATTCATTACATGAAAATTGATAGCCTAAATAAATATATTATTGGACATAATAGATAGTCTAACAGTAATATTTGTAATTTAAGTATTATTTGATGATAAATAAAAGATCACTAATTTTGGACCGTGAAAATATCCAGTCCCTCGATATATACGGTGAAACATGAATAAATCTCATCATATTTTATATATACGATTTGTAACAAATATAAATCATGTCTAAAATGTGGTATTTTTAATTTAAGCTTTATTTTTAAAGATTTTGAAAAATTGTTAAATTAAAATAAAGAATTATCATATTATTCTTCTTCTTACCGTAACGTCCGCATCCAAAGCTTCTTAATTTTTTTAGGTTTAACTATTAAATACATGTTCAATCAATACCCCTAAATATGTTCAAAGTTTGACATTATTTTTTATTTTTCCAAAAAAATATTATTATTATTATTATAATTTATAAAATAAAAAATAAAAAATTCTAGTACAGCATATAAAAAATATCCTACTGTTCGTTGGAACCATAAATATGCAAATCCATTTTTCTAAGGCCTAAAAAGACTTGGGGAGAAGGAAAAGTCTTAGAGATATTACTATCAGGATATATAGCAACAACCATGCCAATCCTCAAGTTTGGTGAAAACTAAACATTTAGTAGTTATTGTAAGTTTATTCACAATATGTATAACAAGTATTTTTTTCTTAATTGTAAAATACCTTTACAAATATCTATATCAAATAAGATTGGTTTTTTATGAGATTTTATGATAAAATATTTAATCTTAATAAGGTTTATGAAAAGATACTCAAAATAATTTATTAGTAATGATTAAACCAGAATTACCTACTGTTAAGTTATTTAATTCCACATATTAAATATTGAGGAGGGTTCAAATGCCTCCATTTTTCATGCCTCCATTTTTAAAAATTTTAATAACTCAAAATTTAAAACTTAAAAATCAAAATAAAACCGTTGGATATGATCTAAATCATTTTATCTATGCACGTGTAAAAAATTATGACATTTCAATTTTGTTTTGGTTGTCATCAAGAGCTTGTAAAAAACGTACTAATGTAGATAATTTCTAGACATTGATTTTTCAACTTATTGATTCACATAAAAACAAAATCAAAATGTTATAATTTTTATGAGCACATAGATAAAATGATGTAGATCATATCCAACAGTTTTATTTTGACTTTTAAGTTTTAAATTTTGAGTTATTAAAGTTTTTAAAAATGGAGGCATGGTGGAGGCATGAAAAATGGAGGCATTTGAACCCTCCTCTTAAATATTAGAATTATCATATATAATGCAAAATATGAGACATTAGTTATTGGTCACCGCAAGCAATTTGATGTGAACTTGAGTCAAATGACATTGTGCAATGTTGATAATCATAGACGATATTTTATAAGATAATATTTATAGTTTGTTATATAACACTTTTGTTGATCAGGGAATAAGAAAATAGACCTCTTTGGAGAAGGAAAAAATATATATTTTTACGTGTGTTGATATTTTTTATTTCAAAATGTATATATATTTTTTATGTCAAAAAAGTTTAATTTTACATTATTCAAAATAAAATTCTGAAAGTTCTAATCTTACTTAATCGATAACATATTCAATTTTTACTTCCTTATGATTATTCATATAAAGAAAAAATAACAAACATTTTATTTTACATGCTCGGTATATGAACGAAGTACATATTAAGTATTATACATTCAAATGCAGATAAGGGATACATAACATTTAATGTAATAATAATTTCTCTTAAAATAAATTGTATGTGCTTCTAAACGAAATTTGCAAATATGAAAAGTTGAATATTGAAAAATCAACATTTGGAAAAGGAGCCCAACATAGAAAAATGGGGGAATTTAACGTATACCCCTCAAAAACTTCAAAATTACGTATTTCCCCCTCTAAACTTCAAAAACTCACAAATTTACCCATTTTATTGTCTTTTATATTAAAACTCATTCTAAATTTATAAAATACCCATTTTACCCTTTATTAAAAGCATAAAAAGTCCATCATACTCAAATTTGAATCTGAAGGGTTCATCTACCGTCCGATCCATGCGCATCGCATTAAGATCTATGTGTGTAGCTTCAATATATGTGCGTGTTGGCTTTAAGATTTGTGTTGATCTAGTGCGCATAAATTTTAAAGCAATTCCGATCCGCGCGCATCGCATTAAGATCTGTGCACGTCCCTTCAATATCTGTGTTCACTTCAAGATTATTTTACTTGGACAATTATTACTTGAGTTAAGCCTTGAGTCGCTTAATTGTTTATTCTTGTGTTTTTAATATTTTTGCACGATGCCATTGAATAATTGGAATATAATGGAAACTAGCATCGGTATGAATACTTGCTAGCATCGGTACAAATACTTGCTAGCATCGGTATGAATACTTGTCGGTGATTTTAATATAGCTGGCTTTTTGGCCTTTCTTTAAAAAAAATGTGACAGACAGCATAGAGAAATTATCAAACTTTATCAATAATTTTTGTTTGTATTGTTGTGTTAAATTAATAATATAATTAAAATAATAAAAATAATATATATAATAGCTGTATTGTATTCTAGATTTTTGAAAATTGTCATATGGCCGTATCTGTATTGTATCTAATACGAATTTCGTACCTGTATCCATGCAACATAGTCTACAACGTAAATATTAGTACATAAATGTACAAGTGTGAGTACTTTCCATATTACATATTAATACAATCAAGCGCCAAACAGAGTAATTTGTAAAAGAAATATTAAAATAAGATACTTTACAACGTAACAATTCATACTTCAGTTTTAAATATGAATACTTACATTACGAGGTATGAATACTAGCAATACTTGATATTAATACTTTCAAACGTCATCTAGTGCCACAAGGAAAAAAGAATGATAGAATATGTTAGATAAAAACACTTGATACATGAACGATTCACACTTGCATGACGAAGTATGAATATTTGCAATACTTCATATTAATACTTTCAGACATCATCCATTGCCATAATGGAAAAAAATTGATAGAATCTGATAGATACAAACCTTTGATACATGAACTATTCACACTTGCATGACGAGGTATGAATACTTTAAATACTTGATATTAGTACTTTCAGACATCATCTAATACTATATGAAAAAAAAATTAAAATTTCATAGAATCTGTTTGGTACAAACACTTGATGTCATAGGTATTTGCAAAGAACAAATCTTCATTAATGGTGAATTAGGGCAGTGCGTACTAAGTACTAAGAAACTACAGAAAAATAAATTTTGAAAAAATAGAGGTGTATGAATGAATACTTGATGTCTTAGGGATGAATACTTGAAAATGTATGAATGAATACTTGATATCTTAGGTATGAATACTTCAACGTATATGTATGAATACTTGATATCTTATGTATGAATAATTCAACGTATATGTATGAATACTTCAATGAAGTATGTTTTGTTTTTTTTAAATATTGTTTTTTTTTTTGTAACATTTCAATTACATGATCTATAAAATTTGATAGATTATTTTTGTTTCGGCAGTGAAACATGTGGCAACTATTTTTTATTTCCAAAAAATAAGATTGAATTAGAAAGCTATAAAGCAATATTCAATACTATTCGGCTGCTCTTGTAAAATTAATCGAGATATGCACATATGCTTGTAATACTCTTGATACATGAACTATTTACACTTACATGACGAGGTATAATACTTGCTCGATGAGGTGTGAATATTTGCATGACGAGTTATAAATATTTGTGCAACGGACAGCTTGAAAGATATGTCATCATGGATCTCATTTGAAAGAGAAAATTATGTAGAAGACATTTGTAGTTTTAGATTTGCAAAATTCCTCACAGATCGTTAGAAATATTGGTTAGATTGAACAGAGAAAAAAAAAACATCTCTAAAAACATGTAAAAGATGGGTGAGTGATGTGTCCAGTTTTTTTTTAAATACTTGATATTTTAGGTATGAATACTTGATGTATTATATATGAATACTTGGTGTATTATATATGAATACTTGCGCGCGCCAGTTGTAAAATCTTTCAAATATCAAGCGGTCCCCAAATAGTAAGTGGTCCTCCCAAGTTGTTAGTAGTTACTCAAGTAGTTAATGACTAAGGGAAGAAATGGGGAAGCTTACGGGAATAGCTAGATGCTCCCAAAAAAATTAATTAAAAAATATAAATTATAATGAATTATAGAACTGAGTGAAGTTAAATGTCCACCAACAAATTTACAACTCGGGTTTTGCATTAATGTTCACAATTAATGCTTTCAAATAAGTTTATGATATTTGTGCACATGCAAGCAACAAAAGACACATCTTGCTACAGTTGGTCAAGGTACGTACGTAGATTCTTTTGATTTTTCATCAAAGTGGGAATTCTGAATTAATATGTTGCTTTCGGACAGTACAGAAGAAATTGATTGGAAATTTGACCCAAAATAATACATTATTCAACATTTTGATCATATATGAAACGAAATCACACACAATTTTTTTTTTGAGGTAAACACAATTAATATGAAACGAAATCACACAATTAAATAAATTAAGATAAATTATTTAAACTTGCTATTTAAAATCAACATTATACATTTTTTAATTTAAACATATTTTATAAACTTATTTAGTAATGTTTAAACTATCATAGCCATGCATGTTTGATTAAAGACTAAATAAAAAAATAAGAAGTTTAATTCTCACATAGACCGCCCAATATGAAATATAGTTAGAATAGTCTAAAAAAAAGTTATTTTAGGTAGGTCTAACTTAATTAACCTATTTAGAATCTCCATATGTACTAAGCTTATTTCAATATCTTCATTTTTTCCAAGATACTAATAGACGACGTACCGATTACAACGCTCCTTGAGCTTGATCAAAAAGCGTTCATTGTCCTCCTCAGCAGCCCTGATGAGGCGGTCGAGCAGTGCCTTCTTCTCATGAACTCCGAGATTCTCCACATCGACCACATTAATCTTACCGGAGGCTGATGTAAGTATCGCACGCTTGGCACGGTCGTATGTTGGCAGTTTCTCTAGTGCGGCCCAACATAGAGCCTCCTCGTCATCCTCCTCCCTTGACGACCTTGAGAATACGTCCCCGGTTTGTCGCCATATTGAGCCACCTTGACCCAAGCTGCCTAACCTAGATAAACCCTCCCCTAATGAAGGATCCATCTATCTACACTCTTTATCTCTCTCTAGGCTTACAGTAGAGATAATAAACAATTTGATGGGAAGAAATATTGGTGGAACAGTTGTGACATTAATATAGGGATGATAATGTAAATGGAAATCAACCAAGCGCATTCTAGTTGAAATAAGCTTCAACTAGAACCTTCCTCTGTACTTTTCTTGACTTTCCTTTTCACTCACGTTTTCCAAAAGAGGGCAAGAAGCTGTCGATTTTTAAGTAACGACTTTAGCAGATACGAATGTACGTAGTACAATTTCAAAAGCGGATACAAATAAAGATTTGAATAATTTAATATTAAACTTCTGATTATTTTGAAATAAGAATATTCATTTCACAAGTTCATATATATATTCATGGTTTATCTTTTATCAAGATTTATAAATTGTTATGAATAAATTTTGTAGTTAATTTATATTCATGTATATACAATTTGTGTATATATTTATGAAATATGTGATAATTTATAATTGAATTATTTGTATGATTTATTATTTGATCTGTATCACTGTTGATCATTTAATGATTAGTACTATCCTTTAAATTATTTATTTTATGATTTGTCGTATCTTTTAAATGATTAATCAAGAAAAAGAGAACGAATAATAAATAAATAAAAGTAGAATAGAAAAAATATAAAATATGCAAAAGAAGGAATAAGCAATAGTAGAAAACATGAAAAAAAGAACTTATAGCGAAATCAGAAAATACAAAAATGGAAGTAATAGATGGCAACGGTTTTGACAGCATTGTAAAGAAGGAAAGAAGATATGAGTGATTGCTAAACCGGAGGGCTCCAATGCGTTATAAAATGGAGATGAAATGAAGAAAAGAGATATGAGTGAGTGCACAATGAATCCTTGCCCTGTAGTGGGAAGCATGAAGGAGGGTGCGTCCGATAGGCATCAAACTTAAATCGTTCTGATGTTCGGTCAGAATCGTCCAATTTGCCTAATTATTCATGTGCGCATGATCCGTACAAATATTTAAGTTACGTGTACAAATATTGAAACGGAACGAACAAATCATAATACGAATCGGATATTTCCGAGCCAGAATTAGACCAAGTTGAGTCTGATACGCATCAAATGCGTCCCAATCCCATGCGCGAGAGTGGGACATTGTACATAAAAACTACAACAATGTCCCAATCCCATGCGCGAGAGTGGGACATTTTAATTTTAATTTTTTAATTTTTCAATTTTAATTTTAAATTATTTAATTTTCAATTTATGTTGTACTTATAGGGTTATTATTTTTTAAATTGTAGTTTGTTATC
Organism: Carex littledalei; assembly: GCA_011114355.1. Classification (NCBI taxonomy): domain Eukaryota; kingdom Viridiplantae; phylum Streptophyta; class Magnoliopsida; order Poales; family Cyperaceae; genus Carex; species Carex littledalei. The sequence goes on from CM022079.1 coordinate 18,724,641, forward strand.
CAAACCAACCAAAACAAAAAATGATCTGTGTGAAAATTTATGTTGGAGGGAAAATTCCAAACAATGATGACGGGGTATTTTATAGTACCCGGCTTAAATACTCATTACCGCTAACCGTGAACCATAGCTTTGATTATCTCCAAAATGAAATTTATAAAATAGTTGGTTATACTGTTGGTGAAGCAAATCTGGAAATCCAAGCCAGGTTTAATGTCTACTGATAGCCAACGTGACTACCAATTAGTACCGGTAACAAACCATGCATCGTTCGAAATGATTTTAGGAATTGTGGCGTCTTTCCCACAAAGGGTACCGATTTTGGAGTTGTATGTAGAGTTGGAACCAAACTATGCCAGTTTTCATTCGCAATTGAATCTGAACAGTTAGGCCCTTGTACCCTATGAGATCCCTGAATCTCGATCCCGACCCAGTACCAGTCGGGACCCTGAACCCATAACTCGACCCAAAACTGTTTGGGTCAGTAGACCGGTACCGGTCCCTGATTATTCACATGTACCTGTGGATGCAATTGATGATGAAAGTTTGAAAAGCGGGGATGAAATGCTCTCATGTGAGTCATCAGATTCCGACGATGATGTTGGACCGACCAGTCAGTCACAATCAAAGTCTTGTTCACAGTCCCGCCAAACACAGTACCCAATAATTGGCCCGAAAAATATGAGACATCCGGTTGATAGTTTTAATGACACATCTGGTTTTCGATGTGTGGATGTCGATTTTTTCGCAAGTTCAAATAGAACATTCGATAACCCATTGGCCGTAGGCAAAGTGTTTGAGTCGAAAACGGCTCTAAGGGTAGCAATCAATGAGTTTCATATCATTAACAATTTTGTGTTGTGCAAAGATGATTTCTGCAAATTGAAGTTATGCGCAAGGCCTAATGGTCTTTCAGAATCTTGGATTATTACCAAACAAGCAATTTCTCATGCATGCAAAGTACCCACATCACGTGCTCATCATTGTCAGCTTACAGTAGAGATGGTTGCCCTTACAATTGATAAGGTAATGAGAAGGGATGTTACAGCGAGTATAAATCATATCCAAGATGTTGTAAAGGTCACGTACAAAAATATAACTCCCAAGTATAACAAATTATGGTGAGGCCGTGAACTTGCTTTTGCAAATCTTTTTGAGAGTTGGGAGAACTCGTACAACTTGCTAATTCCTCTTCCTTCTTTCAATTGTAGCACAACCAGTACTCCCGACAATCGGAGAGCCTGGAGCGCATCAGACCATTGCCTCCCCTTCCACCAGAGCCCCTCTCTCTCTCTCACACACACACACACAGCTCTTGAGGTTGTCTCGCAGAGGCTGCTGGGCCTTCTGAAACCATCTTCTATTTTTTATTTATTATGAATGCATTTGCCCGTAGCCGGAAACTATCTTCTTATCTAAACAGAATTTCACACATTTCTCTCTGGGCACCAAGTTGAGTCTTTGAAAAGAGTTTGTATCTAAAATATATTCTATTGATTAATGAATGTCTTTAAATTGACTAATATCCACAGTTTAATCTTATCAGCAATTAACAAATATTTTGAGATATACTAATAAGTTGTACTTTAATTCAACTAAACTAAATATTAAAAATAAAGCTTCTACATACTAGTATAACGTTAGAAGGTAATTTCTGATAGAATATTTAAATTAAAGACAAGTTCCTGTACCAAGTGAAACCGTATTTAAATTGATATACCAATTTAGTGGCATTACTAATTTTATACACACTATGGTTGGTGAAGGAGCGCGTAAACTTTTTTCAAATATTGATAGAAAGCTTGTCAATTCTGCATATACAGTCGTTCGTGTCTTCTATTTTTCAAATAAATGCTAGCTGTACATTACTGTGAGAAAACCAATTTGTCAAAACATCCACATTTTTGTCACAATCCAAGTCTCAGCACAACTAAAGTGTGATTATAACATTATATTTTGCATGCATCAACGTACTGTTCACGTACCTACATCGATGAACAATAAATAAAAATATAGAAAAGAAGCAAAGTCGAACTAAAAATCAATAACGCTTAACTATCCACTTCTGTGAATAGATGTTTATAAACTAAAAATCTATATTAATAAAAAAATTACCACTTATTCGAATATGCGAATAATTAACCTTCTCTTTATAAACAGATGATTTTTTTTTTTCATTCCTTTCATGAGAATGAGAATTTAAAAATTGAAAATTAAAGATGCGTAGCTATGCAAACTTGATTAATGTATTTATTATTTTTCATCTTTACTTTGTTTATATTTTAGTTAAATTTGTAATGGTCATTTTAATCAGTATTTTTTATGGTAAAAAACGCTAGTTCGTTTGAATTCTAGTTCGTTTGACCACACACATTAATTGAATTTGACTAATCACTAGTACAAAAACGCAAAGCATACAGGCATATTATACACATTTGCTCAAAATTTTCATTAAATCCGTGTTCAAATCAAGAAATCACTGTTCCGAAAATTTGCTCCGAAAATTTGGCCAAATTATACACGGTTTTAATGTTTACAACCGCGTATAAATGTGCTTCAACATTCCTACACAGTTGTAAATAGTAAAACTGTGTACAATTTGACCACTAATACATTATTGTTCCTGATGTGATTAATTACCTACAACATTCTCATTCATAGTCTGTGTGGCCTAGATAATTAAGTAGATAACATGAATAGTCCGAAGATGTTAATTAATTTGATGAAATGCATGTTTGCGAAAGATGTTGCTCCGGATGTTGTATCTACAACTGTCGCATTTTTGGATTTGTGGATTTGGTGATGTCAACAAGCTTATAATGAAATATTGGACCAATTAGTTGGTGTAGGGTAGCTTCAAGCGTACGTATGTCTTCATATCATATGTACAACCTTAATGAGGTGGTGGTTGCTTCCAAGTAATTTCTTGACGAGATGATAGAGAAAAGATGCCAAATATATATTGTCACATACAGTTCTGCTGTCGATGACAGGCTAGGAACATGCAATGCTATTAATTGGGTATTCCGCAAGAGTAGAATTATAATGTCTCATTGATTTCCTGCTCCAATCTTGCATCACATTTTTCTCTTTTTCAAAGTTTAAATAATCAATTCAAACGTTCTACATGATCTCCATATTAAAATGTGTTTGGACTAATCTGAAAAAGAATTACTATTTTATTACATAAATACAAAATCACAGTTTTTACAAGATTCTAAACCATCCAAAAATAATAATTTTATAAGAATATGTTTAATTTATCCGCGAGGGTAAAAAAATTATATTGTTGTGGATAGACCGACAAAAATGAATATTTTCTATTATATTGTTATTATCGACAAAAACACTAACGTTGTTAATTAAGCATTTTTATCATCGTGAATAAAACAGATTCTTGTTGTACCTATCTAAAGAAATTAAAAAGTTAAAACAAATATATAAAACTAGCTAATTGTGCAATTAATAACTAACATATTTATCAATAATAGCTATACACGTTTGCTCAAAATATCCATTAAATCTGTGTCCACATCAAGAAATCACTATTCCGAAAATTTGCTTTGAAAATTTGGCCAAATTATATATACACGGTTTTACTGTTTACAACCGTGTATAAATGTGCTCCAGCATTCATACACTGTTGTAAATAGTAAAACTGTGTACAATTTGACCACTAATAGACTATTGTTCCTGATGTGATTGATTACCTACAACATTCTCATTCATAGTCTGTGTGGCCTAGATAATTAAGTACATAACATGAATAGTCCGAAGATGTTAATTAATTTGATGAAATGCATGTTTGCGAAAGATGTTGCTCCGGATGTTGTATCTACAACTGTCGCATTTTTGGATTTTGTGGATTTGGTGATGTCAACAAGCTTATAATGAAATATTGGACCAATTAGTTGGTTGCAGGGTAGCTTCAAGCGTACGTATGTCATCATATCATATGTACAACCTTAATGAGGTGGTGGTTACTTCCAAGTAATTTCTTGACGAGATGATAGAGAAAAGATGCCAAATATATATTGTCACATACAGTTCTGCTGTCAATGACAAGCTAGGACCATGCAATGCTATTAATGTCTCGTTGATTCCGCGCGTGCTCCAATCTTCCATCACATTTTTCTCTATTTCAAAGTTCCAATAATCGATTCAAACTGTTCAACATGATCTCCATATTAAAATGTGCTTGGAGATCAAATCTGAAAAAAAATTACTATTTTTTTACATAAATACAAAATCACGGTTTTTTACAATATTCTAAACCATCTAAAAATAATAATAATTTTATAAGAATATGTTTTATCCGCGAGGGTAAAAAAATAATATTGTTGTGGATAGACCGACAAAAATGAATATTTCCTAAGGTATTGTTATTACAGACAAAAATACCCGCATAAATACTAACGTTGTTAAGCATTTTTATAATCACGAATAAAACAAATTCCTGTTGTACCTATCTAAAGAAATTAAAAAGTTAAAACAAATATATAAAACTAGCTAATTGTGCAATTAATAACTAACATATTTATCAATAATAGCTATTCAAAATTTGCAATTTCAAATACTATAGGATACAAAATAAAATTTTTTGTCTTAAAGTTATAACCACAAGCTATATATTTTTATTGATTTACATATGGTGTGTTCTAAAATTAATTCAACTTTTTAATATTTAATAATCAATCTAGGTTAATAAAACGGATGCTCAAAGACTTCTCAATCTGGTTAATTTTTCAAATGTCTCAATGACTGCTCCATGATATTCAAATTGTAACAAATTTACGAGTAGAACTAGGGTGTTCTTTTAAGTTCACCAAGTCTCTTTGTAAACTCAAATCTCAAATTTATTGGATTGAATTCAAATGATGAATCCAAACTATTGAAATTCATCTATCTTACGAGTGAGAATATGCGAAAATTTTAAATTTTCTAATTAATTTTGTATAGAGTTAAGTGGTCATAAAACGTTCAAAAAATAAATGTATTAAAATTAATTTATAAATCATCTAATTTTGACTGCTTGTTTTTATACTACATTAATTAGAAAGTTTAAAATTTTTGTATGTAGACACATCACTCGTAAGGTAGATGTGTTTTAGCGGTTCGAATTAGTCATTTGACACCAGTATCCAAAAAAAAGTAACAACTAGCCAGACAAATGCAATTATACTTAATATAACTGTATAATGTAAGGGCCCAAAAGATGGGGCCTACTATTATTGTAAGAATACCATTCTACAACTTCCCAATCCAACTCCTTATAACTGGATTTGTCGAGCTTTTCTGGGTTCTCTATAACCCAATTAAAACAATTGAACAATTGTACTCGACAATTCTTAAAATTCTACACTTCACTTGTACGGATTTGCGATTTCAATTGGAAATCTTCTAGTAAATTCTAACAAACTTAATAACTGAAAAATAGGCAATTATGGCTGTAAACTTTTACAAGTTTTGTGCTCTTCAAACCAAAATTTTCAGATAAAAAACAATCAAGAAATATCCAACAAAAATCAACGGAAAAATCATCATTAATTCATAATTCTCTCTAGATCCTAAAAGACTTAATCCTTCGACATAGGAAGGCTCTGATACCACTTGTTGGGGAATCATAAAGGCCAAACAATTATGTCTTATCTAGAGATCAAACAATTATATCTCATCTAGGGGTCAAACACTTACACCTTGGGGAAGGAGCAACAGTTCCCAACCATAACCTAAGGATCGTCATATGCCAAAGAGACCCAAAACATAAATCGAAAGTGCGGAACATAATACCTGATTCCATGCCGTTTGTCATGGAATATCCAATGCCTTAGTAGCGGAACAACCGTCTCCGTGAGCACGCACAAGACAAGTCTCCAATGGCAAGAAGCCCTTCTTGCCTTTTCGTCGTATTGTCATGGATCAAGTCTTCCAAGACAGCAAGATATGGCCCTTGAGAAATCCTCTCCAAATTTTCTAATAGATTTCTCTTCTCTATTCTTTGATGGTGAAAGAAGAAAAGAAGGCACACAGAGCTGTATTTTTCTAAAGAGAAAAACATATATTCAGTTTCTGTGTTTTTCTATGCTATCTTGTGCCTTGGGGACCAATCCTTATATATAGTAACCTATTTGGTTATCTGCCAACGTGAAAAAGGTACTTTGTGCGGTTGCATCAAAAACCGTGCTGTCACATCAAAATCCGCGTGGCCGCATTAATATCCGTGTGGCCCACACAATCCTCTTAAATGACAGTTTTCTGAATTGCCAATCTCTGAATCAGCCCATCAATAATTTGATCTTTGCTTAAATTATTTTACACATTTATGGACCACATCCTAATGAATATATTGATTGTCTATTATCTTATTTGATCACTTTAATTGATAACCATATAGGACAGTAAACAATCCATAATTAGATTACAAATTTGCTCAATGTTGGCATTAAATCCAACGAGGTTAGCAATAAATCCAACAAAAATGATCAAAGGAAAAATGCACATGGGTGTGGATTGGCATCACAAAAGAAAATAGAAACCTAAAAAATTCAATATCCTTAATTCCTTTCCCCAAATGCTTTTCATATATATACTTTCGTATATTGTTAATATTCGTTATATAATATAATTGTGTAGCAAATATTTTTTTATTAAATTAGAAAAATGTTCTTTATGTAACAAAGTATTTATATTTATATAGAATTAACATAAATACATACATTATTGCCACAAATTTTAATTAGTGGCATTTCAGTGACATGTCCGTCGTCAATAAGCACATTTTTTTTTATAAATATGTCCAACAGATTTTTAATCAGTATCTTCGTCATTAGTCCTAGAATCCAGTTTGATAACATCGTTCTGGTACATATACTTTAACTAACTATGAACAGCTGTTCAATGAAAAATAAATGAGACAATATTAGTATAAATTGAGTGCACAGTAAAGTCATTTGTTTCCTCACAGAAGATATAAGGAGAAAAATACAAGGATTCCCTGATAATATTGGTGTTCCAATATGTTCAAGTTCTTCAACTTTATTTATCAATGAAAAGGACATACCAACAATATAATAGAGCAGAATCAAAATACAGAATGTTAAATTAAAACTTAAGACTATTGTAAAAGTAATATAGAGTTACACTGCTAATAAAACGTTAATCATACATGGCATATCATACACGGATGCGAGAAAATTCCAAGTAAAATGTGTGTGAAGGGATCGAGGAGACGCTCATGCGAAAGTGAGCTCAACCATACACACACGATCAATTAAATAAACTACGTGTAGGACAAGTACCAACATTTATGCAAGGTTTCTTATAAAGACACCGTGTATGATTATAAACCTTCATACACAGCTTTTTTTTACAACACCGTGTATGCTTTTGCTCAGTTTCCAATCACTGTTTTGTAGTAGAAGCCGTGTACGATTCATTCGTGCCTCTTGAACAAATACTGTGAAAAAATAATTTCTTGATGAAGAGATCGCCCCCTCACTATGCGCGCCCGCCTCTTCACATCCTCGACATTTAATTAAGTCCAGCCCCCTTCCTCTTGTTGTCTCTTCATTTCCCTTTTCTTTCCTCTGACGGTGGTAGGTCGAGATTTCTCTCATTTTCATTTCCCCCTCCTGTGCCATCTTGATTTTCTGTCGAGGTTTTGCACATGGCACCCAGATTTATGATGAGCTAAATCTCCCTACCACCCTCAGACGGAGAAGACGGAAATCAATCATGAATTTATCTGTCCAATATTCAATAACTAGAAAGTCCTTTTGTATGTTGCATATTTGCAGATCTAGGTAGTTTTTAGATATGTTGTTTGATTAATTATGTTGCATGTAAATCTATATTTATTTACAAATTTGTTTAATTAGACCTTAAATCTATATGTACAAATTGTTTAACACCAGAGGGGGAGGGAGGGGGTTCCTCTGTATGCACAAAATTCGTATATTTGCGAATCTATATATTTTGTATATTTATGTACAAATATGTTCAATATGAATAATTTATTAACACCAGAGGTCTCTGTCATAATTTTTAATGCCATACATTCTCTTTCTCTTGTAGTCTAAAAAAATACTATTTACATGGTCCAATGTCAAAATAATTTCCCAGTCTTTGTTTCATTTCATTTCTAAAAAATATACCATTTACATCTTTCATCTGCAATCTAACTTTGCTATTTAGTATTTATTGTGTGGGGTCAGCAATTGGAATTTACTATTAATGTGGGATTTGCTACCTAACTTTGCTATTCAGCAAATGACATTGAGCTAGTCACACATTCTTCACGACTGATTTAATTTTATTTTCACTTGTATTGTTGAGCATCTTTTTGCCTAAACGGTGACAAAAATACAAGGTAATTTATATTTTTAACTTTCAGTTTCTTTCCTCTCTAATACTCATAACAGTTTATAGAGTATTGATCATATTCGTTTCTTTTGTTCTCCTATGATTTCACCTGACCCTTCTTCTATAGGTACCATGGTCGTAACCAATGGAGGAAGGTGAGCCAAAATTTGGAGAAGTACCTGACCTTCTTCAATCTGTTAAAACCAAGTTACCGATAGAATCAGCTTGAATTTCAAACGTTTAAACCTTTCAACTTCACGCGTCTCTTCACTCTCTCTGAAGCTTTAATTCAAAACCCTTCACTTCCCCCCTCTCTCGCTCTATATATATGAGGTTGGCTACTCTACTTATATAAACATATTAGGACATATGCTTATAAGTCATTTTTGCATTTTCAAAGTCCAAATAGTCGATCTAAAGCACTCAATTTGTTCTCCATACTAAAATGTGCTTGGACACCAAAATTTATTTTTTTGGAATATTTTTACTATTTTTATAGAATTTTAGAAAATCACTATTTTCAGAATTTTTTTTTTTTACCATATTGAAACACTATTTTCAAAAATTCTATAAGAATAGTAAAAAATTTCCAAAAAATGTAAAATTTGGTCTCCAAGCACAATTTAATATGGAGAACATGTTGAGCGCTTTAGACAACTATTTGGACTTTGAAAACGCAAAAATGACTTGTAAGCATATGTCCTCATATGGTTATACAAGTAGAGTAGCCAACCTCATATATATATATCAAAACGTTTGTTCCAAGGCTGTGGAACAAACGTTACTGTTTTTACATTTTCAAAGGCCAAACAGTTGATCCAAACCGTTCAACATTCAATCTATATTAAAATGTGCTTGGAAGCCAAATTTTACATTTTTTGAAATTTTTTTACTATTTATTAAGCAAGTTTTAAAATCGTTGTTTTCAATAATCCATAAGTTTTTTCACTGTTTATTAAAACCAGCGATTTTAAAACTGACTTAATAATAGTAAAAAAATCCAAAAAATGTAAAGTTTGGCCCCCAAGCACATTTTAATATAGAGATCACATCTAACTCTTTTGATCCACTGTTTGGACTTTGATAATAGGAAAACCAATTGGTAGCATAGAGGTTTCAGAACAAACGTTTTGATATTAGCTACTCTCTCTGTATATATATATTTAGATATAATGAGAGTGGCTAAGGTGAAGGTGGTATGACCAAGCCCTTGGTCATACCCATTCAGTTTTGCCCTTGGTATGACCAAGACCAGCTGGCGTATCAGATACGTATCGGTGCCGTATCGGGCACGTATTCGTATCCAATACGCACCCAACACGGGTACGGGGTCCAATATGGAGTATCGGAGTAACATAGCCCCGAACAGACGGCGTTAGGAGCTCAAAACTGTCCGTCTGTTGGTTTGAATCGATGACATAGGTGCTCAACGCTATCGGGTTTAGTCCGATGGCATAGGTGTCTACCTTCACTATCGGGGCGATGACCATTGGTTCGGAAACCGATGGTGAAATGAGATTTGAACCGATGGTGAAGTGTTTTCTGTAGTAGTGGTACCTGACACTGTAGTGATCTGATATATTAATTTTGGACAATATCAAATACAGGGGTGGACGGGGATGTCTATCCCGTCCGTCGAATGAGAATGAAATTCCCGTCCTTCCAATGAGAAGAGATTTCATAGGAATGTATCTCTTTTTCGATATTATTTTTCGTTTTTCTATTAATAAAAAATTGGTAGCAGGACAAAACGCACTATCATTTTAATTTTAATTGTCTATTTAAAAAAATAACTTTGCCAGATAATATTTTTTCGAAATTGTCAACACCGCCATTCTGCAACAACAACAGAGATAGCATTCATTTCAAATTAATCGTACAGTCTATAAATAAAAAAATAGATCATCCAATCAAACAACAGAGATAGCATTCATTGGACTGTGCTTCCACTGTAGCCGAAATCACATTTCTGTTTTAATTACACACTGTTTCAACTATATCTTTTTTCTTAAATCCTAGAATAAGTGGGCTATCAAGGACTGTTTCAACTATATTCAACTGTATGAAAGATCAGCTTTATACTAATCCTCTATGGCCACTAAAATGTACGGACAAATCCTAAATAAGGACTCTTTTATGTAGAAAAGTCAGCTAATTATTGGAATGGTCAATTTTTGTTTGTTTTTTATTATTTTTTTAAGGTTATATTCTGTAAAAGGGTCAATATGTTACAAACATTCTACAAAATAAACTAGTACCATTGGTCTTTTTCGACTAATAAGATTTATATCGGTTATATGCAATATAAGAAATGAAAAGTATTGGACGGGGAGTATATCTCGTTTGCATTACAAAGATTTGGTACTGCAATATAACAATTTTGAGACACTTTTGAGACATTTATTTGGTCCTTTGTTTCGCCCAGTTTAAAATGAGGATTGTATACTTATTTTTAATTAAAAAATAAATTAAGAGAGATTTTATAGATAATGCAATAAGGACCAATTTTTTAGAAAATAACACTAGTACAAAAAACCCCTTCACCGACTGTTAAAAAACCCTTTTACCGACTGTTATTGAGGCGTCGGTGATGGCGGCGACGGTATAGATAAATCTTTACTGACGGGTGAATAACAGTCGGTGTAGGCACCAATACCGACGGTTTTTTCAAAAAAACAGTCGGTATTGGTGCCCAGCACCGAATTTTTTTTTTTTTTTTTTTTTTTTTTTTTTTTTTTTTTTTTTTTTTTGCACCTGTAGACGTCCAAAATTCAGTGACTTGTATTTTGCAAAGTAATCAAAGGATAGCCCAGTCAAATGACTCATTTAATGCTCTCATATTCTTCCACTCAAATTCATATATTAGTGCAAAATTACTATGACCAAATAGAACTTTTATACAACAATTTTGATTAGCTACTTTCAATTACAAGCTACAAAAAAAATTATACATAAAAAATGAGAAATGATCATGTTGTGGTACAACAACAGAAAACAAACCATTTTCACTGATAAAGAACAAATATTTGAATAAATAAAGAACAAATATTTGAATTTCCTCCAATATCACTCTTTCCGCGTTGATCCATCCTGCAATTCATATTTATATATGCGTGTAAATCATGAGTTAGTCATGCTTGCTATATATTTCCCTTTTCACTGATGTCATATACCCAAAGTGTAAGTACCAAGTACACTCTCTCAAAGCATGACTATACTAAGACTACACAATTGGAGTACCACTGCCGCAAACTAACAAACCATTATTCCTCATATACTTGAAAAGTTGGATTCATCACTAATGCAACATAAATGCTTTAAGCAAGAGAAATATTTGCTAATCATACCCCCAAGTATGCATCATGTAGAACTGACAAGTGAGAACAATGATCTTGAATATTTTCTGTCTGTACCATTGGTACTATTGACAGTATGCATATACAAGGATATAGTTTGGATTTTGCAAAGTATCCAAAAGATTTAGGTGTTGGATTTTGACAATGTACTGGTCATGCTAGGTTTGGAGCCAATACAAAACTAGAGTATATCATGCATCAGTTGGCACAAGTACCAGTATCAGGATGCAGGAAGCAGGATCCAGTTTAGAGAGAAAAGGAAAGTTTCTCAAGTTCTAGCACAGTCAAATAGAGATGTGGTGGAGCTAATAGTCAAATAAAGACTTTTACGACACTATGTAAGGAAAAGAAAATAAAAAGGAGAAGATCTTACTTGGAAATGCCTTCTTTCCCGTATTTATCATATTCTTCCTTTTTTGCGGGATCACTGAGTATTTGATAAGCTTCTCCAAGTACCTATTCAATGCAATCAGTGAGTTCCAAGTAAATTTAAGAGTAGAATTTCAGAAAAAAGTGAAGAAAGGATTTAAACTTAATTTGACTTTTATAAAGATATAGGAGGGTTCCGGTGCTATAAGTTACTTTCAACCTTTTGCATTAATATTATAAAATCCAAAATCAAAATGTCGAAACTGAATTGCTGATCTTATTTTCCTTTAAAAGCAAATATGTTCACAACAAGCTTTATAGATTTTTCTAGTTCGTTTCGCACAGGGGCAGAAAGATTTGGAGGTGCTGAATTAGCTACCCTAATGTACTGGTTTCATACAAGATCAAGTGTTCATGAATGAATGGATCAAGTAGACGTATTATATAAATATTAGTGTGTTCATTTTTCGGCATCTCGAAAACAAATACAAAATAAAATTTTACTTGGATAGATCCTGGCAACAGCATCAGAACCCTCTTTTCATAACGATAACCTTTCTTGACTAATTAACTTATTTGCAATAACAAATGTGACTTCACAATTAAGTTCTGAGTCACTGATGATGCGTTGCTTATTCAGACAGCAAATACACTGTTAGTTAGTGCCAAATCAATTGATTTAAATCCAAAAATAAATGTCAAGTCAATTTAATTACTTAGCAGTATGCACTCAATTTGACCTTGTCAGCATCAGAGAAGTTATTAGACATATGTGTAAAAAGGTAAGCACTGGTATTAGGTCTTAATGGTATGGTAAAGAGAGAAAACTGTTACTTAAAGCATTAGAAAAGGGTACAAACCTGGAAATTGCGGGCAGCTTGTGGGTCCCCTGGATTTTTATCTGGGTGTACCAACCTTGCCTAAAGAAAATGAAACTATCAGATGAGTTTAATTTTTATTGTTATGAGAAATAAAAGGGTTTTTTGTGGTACCTTGAGATAATATGCCTTCTTTATTTCTGCAGCTGATGCATCTATACTAACACCTCAAATCATAAAATTCTGTATCCTTCACCATGTTTGTCTTATCGACCTAAAAAAACCTGAAAAGAAAAGATAAGGAGTAAATCAATTTGAGCAAGCTATACATTTTGAATCCAAATTAAGCAGAAACGGAACTATGAAATTATGTTTCTCCTTGTGATATAGGCCAAATTTATGTACCGAATGAATGGTACTGCCAATATTGCATCGGTACAGGTTTAAAAAAATAAATTGCCGGACTAGACTTCAAACTTGGGCTTTACTGGGTCTGATTGGGATCATAACAGTGTGGCACATGATGTCCAACAGCAAACTTACCTGGTATACAAAATACAGAAGTTCATAATAATTGGTAACATGAATTTTGTAAAATTAGTTCAAGCCAACAGTCTAAAAATCTAACAACACACCAGTAAATATATGAAACAACAGTAAATTCACACAACATGCAGTCCTAATTTCTCTTTTTCATATATTTTTAAAAATATATGAAACAACAGTAAATTCACACAACATGAAATAAGACAAAAGAATCCAACTATTTCATCATCCTTGTACATTTTCAAATGCTCAAATTGCTTTTGATCAAGAAATTAGATTTCTCATGATCTTTTCTGGATGAATTTGGCAAACAAAAGTGCTCATTACATATACCAGGTAATTTCAAAAATAAACAAACGAACCATTGATGATCTTGTTTCGAATTAGGCTCTGGAGAAAAACACAGACCAGCCGAACCAGTCGGTTCTGCATGTACTTATCCTAGAAAACAAAACAAAAATTACTTGAGATTGTTTATTATAAGCGCAATGCCAAACTTGAGAAAACAATATAATTGAGAATGTCTACAACAAAACCCCGTGTGGAAGTTATAAATTAATCTAATAAATCTCATCCAAATTCAAATTTAGATATCTCATTTTTAAGTCCCATAGTTTTATCTACAGTTTCAACTATAAATTAAAGTTAGCAAAGGAAAAACCTTGATGTTCTGGCAGGAAGAAATACAGTTTGTAATGTACATGTGCACAAACTCAGTAGGTAGATCAACTGCAGTTGTAAGCCGGTTTACAACTTCCATTGAATGGAGACTCATTTCCATATTCACCAGCACTGAGAAAAATCTGGACTTACAAAACAAAGGGGACTTCATTCTAAGTAAAAAACCAAATGGAGAAAACAGTCTAAAGACTATAAAATTAACTCAACTTCCATTGTATACCAGGTAAGCGCCGATGCCGATTCTCGAGGAGAGATCAACGGTCTTGGAGAAGTCACGTTTCCTCTCCAACTCACGGGCACCACCAGGCAGTCCCAGCGTCAGCGCCGTCTCCTCATAATCCAACCCCGACGCATCAGACTCCGTCGAGCTTCGCTCCGTCTCTACTGACATCTCTGATCTGATCTGATCGCCTCTCTTATCTTCTCTTCTCTTCTCTTCTCTAGAGTTAGAGTTGAGAAATTAGGTTAGCCTAACCTCCGCGCTATCGGACAGAATTCGGGTGCTTGGGTGCTCGGGCGCACAACGCACTCCTCCTCCGCGCTCCAGCGGTGCTCGGGTGCTGGTGAAGGGCGAGGCAGCAAGGCGATCGCAGCGGTGCTCGGGTGCTCGGGTGCTGGTGCGGGGTGTTTGGGAGATCGCGAGGCAGATCGAAAGAGAGAAACTCAACTTTTTTTGAGAGGGTTTTCGGCAAAGAGGAGGGAAATGAATATTTCGCGGCTGATAAGTTATAAACTGGGAAGTAATTTTGGTTAGCTCAACGCCGACTGTTTTTTTAAAAAACAGTCGGTGTAGGTATCACCAACACCGACTGTTTTTTAAAAAAACAGTCGGTGTTGGTAATTGCTCAACACCGACTGTTTTTTTAAAAAACAGTCGGTGTTGGTAATTGCTCAACACCGACTGTTTTTTGTAAAAAACAGTCGGTGTAGGGTATGAGCAACACCGACTGTTTTTTATAAAAAACAGTCGGTGTTAGTTTACTGACGGTTTTTTGTAAGAGAACAGTCGGTGTTGAGATTGTTCTTATTTACGATTTTACCAGCCGTCTCTACACCGACTGTTACATATTAAAACAGTCGGTGATTGAGGGTCGGTGAAGGGGTTTTTTGTACTAGTGTATATTGTTAGAAAATTTTATATTGTTAGAAAATGAGGATTGTATACTTATGTTTCGCCCAGTAATATATTGTTAGAAAATTTTATAGATAATGCAATAAGGACCAAATTTTTTCCGAACAAGCACACAGAGATTTTATAACAAGTTTATATAATCGCCAATATTTGTTTGGAGTGAATAACAATCTCAAAGTGTAATTAGCATCATATATAGAGTTTTGAGTGTGGCTATGGTAATATGTATATTACAGATCAACCTGTGCTACAGATCCATATCTATATTTTGAAAATACAAACAGTCGATGTAAACAGCTAAATATGAGCTCCCTATGAAAAAGTACTTCCTTTATTTGATGCTTGGTGTTACAAACGAATACGTATCCTCTGCATTAACGCACCGTTTGAGTTAATTTATGAACCGTACGATCAGAATTCGGACCAATCCTGTCCACTCCGATAACGCACGTGCACTTTAATATTAGTGCGGATCTCAATAGGACGGTTCAGATCTTAACTCAAAATTTGAGTTAATGCAGAGGATACGAATTCGTTACAAACAAGGGTATATGATATATATGATACCATAATGGTGATATAATTTTAATTTTATAAGTAGAATCATGCACCTTCTTTATGTCTATATTATTATCTTGTTTTTGTTTGTAATGTTGTCTATTAGCTTGCTTTGCTGGTTGTATAATTGTTGGTATATATTGAATGTTATTTGTATTCTCTTTTTATAAATGGCTAACAAATATATGGAGGCTAGTCTCTAATACAAGCATAATGAAACAT
This sequence comes from Carex littledalei, assembly GCA_011114355.1. NCBI lineage: Eukaryota > Viridiplantae > Streptophyta > Magnoliopsida > Poales > Cyperaceae > Carex > Carex littledalei. Next base: position 18,740,681 of record CM022079.1, read on the forward strand.
GTTTATTGATCAAGGTTGATTTACGTAGGGTTTTGACTTAGGTTTTGCCTAATTATCTCACCTTTATGTTTAATTATTGCGAGAAATCGGTTATTGTTGCTCTTTTTATTTTTTATAGCAGGAACCATGTCTTGGAGCTATTTTACATCAAGAATCGTATCAATCAGAATGGCAGAACACCAGAACTAACTCTTCTTTATGGTCTGTAACAGCCAGTACATACCAGGAGCCCAACACAGACCAAGCAGGAAGGAATACGCATTAACTTCTGGAGCGCCCAACTTCTGCACAGGGGCAATACGATCCGTTCCGGCCGGTACTTTTCGAATTGGAGGCATCCTTTTGTTGGATTTCATGACAGCTGTATCTAGATCCGGCTGCTTGGCCTCCTATCATCTCCAGACGCCCCTAGATTCCTATAAAAGACTCCTAGTTAGAAGGAGAAGACATCTTTTGGAAACTTTGATTCATTTCTTAGATCTAGGTTTATATTCTTCAAAGATAAGATTGGAGTACAAAGAGATTAAGGAAGAGGGTGCGTATTGTATCTCTTTTTTGTTATTATTTTTCATTTTTCTATTAATAAAAAAATTGGTAGCAGGACAAAACGGACAATCATTTTAATTTAAATTGTCTTTTTAAAAAAAATATTACCAGATAATATTTTTTTGAAATTGTCAACATCGCCATTCTGCAACAACCACAGAGATAGCATTCATTTCAAATCTTACAGTCTATAAATAAAAAAATAGATCATCCAATCAAACAACAGAGAAAGCATTCATTGGACTATGCTTCAACTGTAGCCGAAAATAACATTTTTGTTTTAATTACACACTGTTTCAACTATATCTTTTTTCTTAAATCCTAGAATAAGTGGGCTATCAAGGACTGTTTCAACTATATATCAACTGTATGAAAGCTCAGCTTTATACGAACCCTCTATGGCCACAAAAAATGTACGGACTAATCGTAAATAAGGACTCTTTTATGTAGAAAAGTCAGCTAATTATTGGAATGGTTAATTTTTATTTGTTTTTTATTATTTTTTTAAGGTTATATTCTGTAAAAGGGTCAATATGTTACAAACATTCTACAAAATAAACTAGTACCATTGGTCTTTTCCGACTAATAAGATTTATATCGGTTATATGCAATATAAGAAATGAAAAGTATTGGACGGTGAGTATATCTCGTTTGCATTACAAATATTTGGTACAGAAATATAACAATTTTGAGACTCTTTTGAGACATTTATTTGGTCCTTTGTTTCGCCCAGTTAAACTGAGGATTGTATACTTATTTTTAATTAAAAAATAAAGAGTATAACATGAGAGAGAGAGTTGAGAGGGGAATGTAAGGAGTATATGGGGCTACAAGGACATTTTGTAAAACTTCCGTGCCCTTAGAGAGACAATAGAGTGTGGGCATTTAATTTTGATGTAATAAAAACAAAAGTATATAATGTAATAAGGACCAAATCTTTTCCGAACAAGCACGCAGAGATTTTATAACAAGTTTATATAATCGCCAATATTTGTTTGGAGTGAATAACAATCTCAAAGTGTAATTAGCATCATATATAGAGTTTTGAGTGTGGCTATGGTAATATGTATATTATGGATCAACCTGTGCTACAGATCCATATCTATATTTTGAAAGTACAAAACAGTCCATGTAAAGAGTTAAATATGAGCTCCCTATGAAAATGTACTTCCTTTAATTGATGCTTGGTGTTACAAACAAGGGTATATATGATATATATGATACAATAATGGTGATATAATTTTAATTTTACAAGTATAATTATACACCTTTTTGTGTATATTATTATCTTGTTTTTGTTTGTAATGTTGTCTATTAGCATGCTTTGCTGGTTGTATAATTGTTGGTATATATTGAATGTTATTTGTATTCTCTTTTTATAAATGGCTAACAAATATATGGAGGCTAGTCTCTAATACAAGCATAATTAAACAAATTTATTGATCAGGGTAAAAAGAACCCTGATTTACGTAGGGTTTTGACTTAGGTTTTGCCTAATTATCTCACCTTTATATTTATTATTGCGAGAAATCGGTTATTGTTGCTCTTTTTATATTTTAAAGCAGGAACCATGGTTCTAAATAGCTAGCTATAGCGGTTTTTGATCTAAAAAGCTAAGCTACGGGGTAAAACTACGCTAATCGAGCTACAGCCGCTATAGCGGTAATAGCGGTCCGCTATAGCGCATAGCGCGTAGCGGAATAGCGGTCCGCTATGCTACATGGGCTTATTATTATTTATTTGTTTTGCAATTTAAATAGGTTTTAAGGTCCAAAAGGAAATTAAATTAGATGAGTCTATAATATCAATAAACTTGAACAATGTGCGTTGGTCTATAATATCGATAGTTTATGAATTAGGGATATTTTGAATGGCAATTTGAACTTTGTATTGGTTCAATGTGAATATTAGAACTTCTTAATCAATTTGGTGTTTTTGTTACTTATGAGACTTTACATATGTTTATTATTAGTAGAAATATAAAATAAATTGTTTTAAAATAAAAAAAATGCTATGTAGGATAGCTTTCGCTATAGCTACGCTATTCGCGATAGCTTTTTTTTTTTGCTCCCCGCTATGCCGCTATAATCGCTATTTAGAACCTTGGCAGGAACCATGTCTTGGAGCTATTTTACATCAAATAGAGCAAGAGTCGTATCAATCAGAATTGCAGAACACCAGAACAAACTATCTGTTACGGTCCGTAATAGCTAGTACAGACCACGAGCCCAATATAGACCAAGCAGGAAGGAATATGCATTAACTCCTAGAGCACCCAACTTCTGCACAGGGGCAATACGGTCCTTACTAGCCAGAACATTCCGAATTGGAGGCATCCTTTCGTTGGATTTCATGACAGCTGTATCCAGATCAGGCTGCTTGGCCTCCTATCATCTCCAGACGCCCCTAGAGTCCTATAAAAGACTCCTGGACAGAAGGAGAAGACATCTTTTGGAAACTTTGGTTCATTTCTTAGATCTAGGTTTATATTCTTCAATGAGAAGAGTGGAGTACGTAGAGATTAAGGAGAGGGTGCTTATAGTATGGTTGTATATTTCTCTTATTTCTCTATTGTAAACATGCCGTCTTTGATCATTGTTTAGTCTTCTGCAACAACCACAGAGATAGCATTCATTTCAAATCGTACGGTCTATAAATAAAAAAATAGATCATCCAATCAAACCTTTCTGGACGTACTTTAAATAATATAGGAAACTGAAATCTGATACTTGGAATATTTCAATAGATAAGACAGAAATTAAAAAGACTTTCAAGCGGGGACAGTACAACACCTTAATTGGACTGCTTCAACTGTAGCCGAAAATAACATTTCTGTTTTAATTACACACTGTTTCAACTATATCTTTTTTCTTAAATCTTAGAATAAGTGGGCTATCAAGGACTGTTTCAACTATATATCAACTGTATGAAACCTCAGCTTTATACGGATCCTCTATGGCCACAAAAAATGTACGGACTAATCGTAAATAAGGACTCTTTTATGTAGAAAAGTCAGCTAATTATTGGAATGGTTAATTTTTATTTGTTTTTTATTATTTTTTTATGGTTATATTCTGTAAAAGGGTCAATATGTTACAAACATTCTACAAAATAAACTAGTACCATTGGTCTTTTTCGACTAATAAGATTTATATCGGTTATATGCAATATAAGAAATGAAAAGTATTGGACGGAGAGTATATCTCGTTTGCATTACAAAGATTTGGTACTGCAATATAACAATTTTGAGACACTTTTGAGACATTTATTTGTTACTTCATTTCGCCCAGTTCAAAATGAGGATTGTATACTTATTTTTAATTAAAATGTAAAGAGAGTAACATGAGGGAGAGAGTTGAGAGGGGAATGTAAGGAATAGATGGGGCTATAAGGACATTTTGTAAAACTATTGTCCCCTAAGACTGTGCTCCACAAAGAGAAAGAAGGCGCGCTGCTCCGTTCTCCTAGCTACAGTGGATTCTACACTCCGATTTGGAGGGTACGTATTTGAGATGTTTGTGATGGGCATTACACTTCGTTCCTTGCTTTCCCGCTCCGATTACCCTCTTCTAGAGCGGTTGAATCGCGTGGGTAGGCCGGGCATCCTGGCCGTTCCCCTTCGTTCCCATTCCTTGCCTTTAATGAAGGATTTTTCCCCCTCTCTGGAGCATAGTCTAAGAGAGACAATAGCGTGTGCGGATTTAATTACGATGTAATAAACACAAAAGTTATATATTGTTAGAAAATTATATAGATAATGCAATAAGGACCAAATTTTTTTCAGACAAGCAAATAGAGGTTTTATAACTAGTTTATATAATCGCCAATATTTGTTTGGAGTGAATAACAATCTCAAAGTGTAATTAGCATCATATATATTGTTTTGAGTGTGGCTATGGTAATATGTATATTACGAATCAACCTGCGCTACAGATTCATATCTATATTTTCAAAGTACAAACAGTCGATCTAAACAGTTAAATACGAGCTCCCTATGAAAATGTACTTGCATACTAAATTTTATATTTAGAAAAAAATTAGTATTATTTTTAGATAGTTAGAAAATCACAGCTTTTGGAAGGTCCATCATTGTTAAATCAAGTGATTTTCTATCTATAAAAAAAATAGTAAACAAATTCTAAAAAATATAAAATTTGGTCTACAAGTACATTTTCATATATGAAGATGTTGAACCGTTCATAGCGCATGCCGCTGTGCAATATGCATATTACCATGGCCTCACTCTTTTCTTTATATAATATGATGTAATATTAAAGTACCAAAAACAAAATCGCACATGCTTTCAAACTATATATATACCAAGAAATGGGTTGTAGTCATCTAATTCAGTCCATCGCCAAAGAAAGAAAAAACAGATATAAATATGTTCAGCATTCACGTGGATGCTCCACTATTCTCATCAGCATCAGTACAATACCGCCGCCTCCACAATTTATGCAGAGAACAAAGGGGAGTTAAATGCACTATAGGTCATGATATGGGGCGCTCCACAAATTCTGTGCTTAACCTAGAGAATGAGAAAGTTACGGATAAAGGGAGTGGTACAGTTGCACGTGAAGCACTCGGTGAGAAGGTGACATTTCGAGCCTCCGAGATGGATGATTTGGTGTATAAAGAGCGCTTTGTTATCAGGGGCTCTGAAGTTGGTGTCAACAACACTGCCACTATAGAGGCCATTGCTAGTTTATTACAGGTGATTTGTGTTTAATTGGCAAATACGGTAATCCTTGTTTTGCGTGGCTTTATTATTTAAAGATATTTGCACTCTATATTAAAATGACTAAGATAATCAGCGCAACACATAGCATGTAACATGGGATTAAAAAACTGATAAGGCATCAGTTTCCATCATGGCTGCATATCCTCTGTTCGGAGGAACAGTATTTACTTCTCTGTTAAGAATATGTATATATATGTGTGTGTGTATGTATATATATGTTTAAATATATGTACATATACATATATATATATATATATACACATACATACATATACATATATATATAGTAGCTGGCTACGGTGCTTCTCGTAGCACAGAGGGCCTCCATGCTACGGCTCAATATTTGAGTTTTCAAAATCCTAACCGATCCAAAACGTTCAACATGATCTCCATATGAATGTGTACTTGCAAACCAAATTTTACATTTTTCAGAATTTTTTTACTATTATTTAGATAGTTAGAAAATTACTTGATCTGAATGGTACATAATTTTCAGATCAAGTGATTTTCTACCTATCTAAAAAATAGTAAACAAAATCTAAAAAATGTAAAATTTGGTTTGCAAGTACGTATTCATATGGAGATCATGTTGAATGGTTCGGATCGACCATGAGGATTTTGAAAACTCAAATATTGAGCCGTAGCACGGAGGCCCTCTATGCTACATATATATATACATACATATATATACATATACATACATATATACATATATGTACACACATAAACACACACACATACTCTTCAAATCCTTTTAATAACTCTTAAATTTATATAATTCAAAAGGAAACGAGTGGCAACCGTGCTCGAAGATTCGGATGGTCGAAAGATGTAAATCCAACTCCACCTGTTATGAGGAAGCACCGCCTTGTTTGGATCACTTTCCGTGTGCATATCAGGATGTACAAGTATCCTACCCGGTATATTTAATATCGTTAATACACAATCTCTTAAGCTATAGGTTATGTACGTTCTATATGAATAGATTGTTATATACAGATATCTATAGGTCGACATTAGTTTGAGCAGATTAAAGCCTTACACGGGGAACACTATTATTAATAACTTTTTATTTATATGTATATATTCTTTGATAATTGGTATGCTAGGGGTGATGTGGTGGAAATCGAGCATTGGTCTGAGCCGGATGGAAGAATTGGAGCAATGCTTAATTTCATCATAAGGAATATATCTACCGGTGAGGTGATTGGTCGATCAACAAGGTCATTTTCATGTTTCTTCGTCTTGATCTTTATATAGTATATATGTTATAGAACTTCCCCTCTATTATGCAAGGGATGACAGTTCTAGTTATTACCTACTGCATTGCCTACGGTATCTCACTGATCTGATGCAGGGAATCATCACCTGGCTAAATTGTTAAAGAGTGCGCCCTTCTTTCTTATTTAAGAACTGAGTATAGAACTAATTAACTCATAAAACAGATAATGTCCAAATAATTTGTAAAAGTGTTCTATACCTACTAATTGCATCTGCTGGTAGAAAATGTTCATAGTCCCTAATGTTATGAATAATGTACCATTAATCATTTAATTATCCTAATTGGTGCGATTATTTATTTGACTTTTTATTTTGGTTTGTAGTAAGCTTGTTTTCATGAACCTAGACACTCGCAAGGTTCAGAAAATTAGTAGCGACGTGTGTGATGAGTACCTTGCCATATGCCCAAAATCTCCGAGGTTTGTCAACTTGCTTGCTTATTTATATGCCTAAGCAACTTTGGGCATTTATTGTTGGTTTGTCTTGCTATAACCATCATTTGTTACATGTTTAGTAAACTGATAGATAATGATTACAAATACTTTTGCACTGAAATAACCATATGTTATTGACTATGCTATGACAATGAATATGTTTAGTTTTACCATTATTTGAATTTACTAAAAAACTAAACAATATCTCAAGATAATTTTTCAATTTTCACAGATTAGCATTTCCAGAGAAGAATAATCAAAGTTTGTGGAAAATACCCAAGCTCGATGAACCGGCGGACTACTCTCAACTTGGCCTTAAGGTACTTCTACCCTAATTTCTTGCACTCTTCATGATTTCTTTTTACTTTGCATTATACAGATTCAATCTTGTGTAAGCATCAAATTTTCAACATGTCTTCTTGCTTCATAAGTTGCCCAAAGCATTCTGTACGCATGGATACTGAACCAAACTGCCATATTGTACATGCAAATCATAATTGACCGAGTTGTTTAAAACATTGACAAATTGTATAAGTTTATTATATTCCAAGAAAACCAATTAATAACTAAAAAGAACTTATTTCAAAACAGAGAAGAAAGTCATAAACGGACATTTTAGTACATTATATATTTCTGTGTTATGTGGACTTGACTATGCATATAGGACAGTGATGAGTATATTGCCAATTATATTTATTTAATATACTTGATTCTATACTGTTAGGGATATCTCGTGATGAGTATATTGCTAATTATATTTAGTTGTTTGGTGGAGGTTGAGGTTGTAGTTGGAGGACAGACACAAAATTGCTCTAAACATTCTTTGATTTTCTTCTTGAATTGTTTATTTTATATCTTAAGTTATATATACTATTAATAAAAATATTCTAAGCCTATGACACCTAATACAAAATATCTAGATATTTTTACTTGATATGCATATCCTTTTTTTCTAGATATTTCTAAGAATAGTCGAGACTAAGGTATTAGCATTCTAGTATACTCTTGGCCTAGATATTTTCATACAGATTTCTAAACTTCAAAATATTTTCTTACAACATTGTACAACCTAGATATCTAATAAAATAAGAAATTAGGTTTATTCACTCAACATGAACTAATAGGATCCCTGAGAGCTGGTTTTAGATCTGAAATATTAATAATTTTTTAAAATTATTTGTTAATGCTACAGCCAAGAATAGCAGATATTGATGTGAACAAACATGTCAACAATGTAACATACTATAGTTGGCTTCTTCAGGTTTGTGCCACATTCCTCTTAATTTTTTTTTATGAAAATTAGAATAATCTTTTGTGTTTCTATCCCAAGTTTTATTTCGGATCAAGAAATATGTTTTCGCATGAAACTTCTACTTGATGAAATTGAATATGATGCCCGTGATTTTCATAATATATGGTTTGAATTTAACACCAAGTTCCTGATTTAGCTAAAAATATTGAAACTCATCATGATCAGAGTATCCCTCAAGATATAGTAGAAACACATGAGTTAGAAGCTATTACAATTCACTATCGAGGTGAATGCAAGTTTAGCGACACCATCGACTCTCTTGCCACCACCGAGCTTGAGGTAGATTCTGTAAATCCATTCCAAGACGAGTCTACATTATCAAATTTAAACCTGAACTCAGAAGGTCGCCACCAGTTCCTCCATTTGCTCAAATTTTCTTACACGGGTCAAGAAATAAACCGTGGTCGTACTATTTGGAGAAAGATTGATAAATGATACACAAACGGGCATAACCTTGGTCGTACCTTTATAATGATAGGTTTCGTTACGATTTCAGCATTTTGTTTTTTTTTTGTCACGGTGAATTTCTGTAGTGACATATGGATTGATATATGTACTTTTAATTAATGGTAGTGCTTTCGTCATATTTACTTCGAAATAAGTTGTGGCTTGCGAAAGAGTTTTAACAACAATGAAAGCCCAGTACGAAAGGTTGTTCAAACTCAACAATGATGTTTTGGGACATGTATGTGTCAGAACACGTTACGTGACCATTCATACACCAAGTGTTGTAATATTTGTTGAATATATATTTGGTGACATGTAAATGTGTATATATGTATGTTGAATATTTGTTGAATTATATATGAATATGTATATGCATGTTGATTGTTAAATATTGAATATTGTTTTATGTATGTTGTAATGTTGAATATTTATTTCTTGAATTATGGATGTGTAATATTGTATGTTTAATGCCTAGCAACTATGGATGGTAGTCCATTATAAATCGTATAAAAAAATAGAAATCATACAAGGTTCTTAAAAACAAACCGTGTACGAAGGGTTACATACACGGTTTGTATAAAGCAACCACATATGATTCACATGGATCATACACGGTTGCTACATACACGGTTACCCTAACCATGTGTAAATATCATGTTTCTTCTAGTAACCGTGTATGTAAAGATTATATGGACACGGTTCCAGGATTGTGTACAATTTCATACACTTCCATCCACGATTTGCACGGATACAGTTACGGAACTGTCTGTCATGAGCATTTTTAACTGTGTATAGTCGCCTTATCTGTAGTAGTGCTTCATCATCATTCAATATATTATGATGTCTTGTTTATGCAATCCTTCTGTGTGAATCACTGTTGTGGAGTAGAGAGACTATATATAAATTAATTTTATTACACACTCGAAGCTATTTTTACAACTACACCTCTAATACTCAATTTTTTCCTACACCTCCAATCTACTGCCATTCTAAGCTAGAAGAGGAGTTGCTTGATTTGCTTGATGCCATCTTGCATCTCAACTAGCCTATTTATAGTTGTCCTAGGAAGGCTATGGAAACATCTAGGAAGGCTAAGGAAACATCTAGAGTTAGAGATATTTCTTGCTATCTCTAGATATTCTACAAACTACATTTACAAGATATTGCATTAATTAGTTGTTTCTAGAAAATTCTTGAAAATAATTTTTGGGCTCTCTTGTAATTAAGGTGGAGACATTGCATCATGAGCCTTCAACAACTGTGTCCACACAAATGGTAAGGACTTCAGAGCTACAGAATTCTACTCTCAAAGTTATAGATATTTTTTATTGCCATTTGGGCACTAGATGGAAAACACATTTCTGCATAATATTGGGCCGATACACAGTGTTCTGGGACAATTTATGTAGGCACCTCCTTTCCTGTGAACGAACTTTGCCTCCATGAAACCCAAAAGGTGATCAATCGAGAGATGCAACGAGTAGAATTAAGGTGGAGCTAAGAAAAAAAATGGGCTAGGTGACTTTGTTAACTACTGCGACCGGTACTTCACGACCTTTGTGATACAATCCATCAAGCACGACCTTTGAGAGTCAATTGATTTATTTTTTAATGAGTGAGGCTATGGTAATATGCATATTATATAATGGCCCGTGCTATGGACTCATACCTTCATTTTTTAGAGTTCAAATTATTGATCTGAACTATTAAACATGATCTCCATATGAAAATGTACTTGTAGACCAAATTTAAATTTTTTTTAGAATTTTTTTGCTATTTTTTTAAGTAGGTAGAAAATCACTTGATTTTAAAATTCTAGGCCTTCCAAAAGCAGCGAATACAAGCATAATTAAACAAATATATGGAGGCTAGTCTCTAATACAAGCATAATTAAACATATTTATTGATCAGGATAAAAACGACCCTGATTTACGTAGGGTTTTGACTTAGGTTTTGCCTAATTATCTCACCTTTATGTTTAATTATTGCGAGAAATCGGTTATTGTTGCTCTTTTTATTTTTTATAGCAGGAACCATGTCTTGGGGCTATTTTACATCAAATGGAGCAAGAATCGTATCAATCAGAATTGCAGAACACCAGAACTAACTCTCTGTTACGGTCCGTAACAACCAGTACAGACCAGGAGCCCAATACAGACCAAGCAGGAAGGAATACGCATTAACTCCTGGAGCGCCCAACTTCTGCACAGGGGCAATACGGTCCGTACCAGCCCGTACATTCCGAATTGGAGGCATCCTTTCTGGATTTCATGGCCAACTGTATCCAGATCAGGCTGCTTGGCCTCCTATCATCTCCAGACGCCCCTAGAGTCCTATAAAAGACTCCTGGACAGAAGGAGAAGACATCTTTTGGAAACTTTGGTTCATTTCTTAGATCTAGGTTTATATTCTTCAATGAGAAGAGTGGAGTACATAGAGATTAAGGAAGAGGGTGCTTATTGTATGGTTGTATATTTCTCTTATTTCTCTATTGTAAACATGCCGTTCCGCGGCTAAGTTCATATTCTTAGGGCTTGGCAGTAAACCTTATTACTCATGATGTTTTGATATATTTTATTTGATCATTGTTTAGTCTTCTGTTGTTCGATTGCTTTTGCGCTTTATGTACATTTTTACTTAATTTCATTTGTTAGTCTAGACCGCCATGTGATGGCCACACCTGGAACGATAGTCAATATTAGGCTAACCAAGTTAAGATAAGGAGAATAAAATACTAGACTAGTGGAGGAGACTTAGCCGGAGATACTATTAGTTGGACCAACAAAAGTATACATGGGAGTCTTGGCATTCGCAGACGAATGTCGCGTTGTCTTGCCTCACCATGAGGACACCCAATAGAACCAAAAAGTAGGGCGAAGAACCTAGTTAATTGTACCCATGTCTTGCCTCACCATGCCTCACCATCACGTGGTCAAATTGTACACAGTTTTATTGTGTGGGGTCAGCAATTGACATTTAATATTAATGTGGGATTTGCTACCTAACTTTGCTATTCAGCAATTGACATTGATCGAGTCACACATTCTTCACGACTGATTTTTATTTTCGCTTGTATTGTTGAGCATCTTTTTGCCTAAACAGTGACAAAAATACAAGGTAATTTATATTTTTAACTTTCAGTTTCTTTCCTCTCTAATACTCATAACAGTTTATAGAGTATTGATACACTGTTGTAAATAGTAAAACTGTGTACAATTTGACATACACTGTTGTAAATAGTAAAACTGTGTACAATTTGACCACTAATAGACTATTGTTCCTGATGTGATTGATTACCTACAACATTCTCATTCATAGTCTGTGTGGCCTAGATAATTAAGTACATAACATGAATAGTCCGAAGATGTTAATTAATTTGATGAAATGCATGTTTGCGAAAGATGTTGCTCCGGATGTTGTATCTACAACTGTCGCATTTTTGGATTTTGTGGATTTGGTGATGTCAACAAGCTTATAATGAAATATTGGACCAATTAGTTGGTTGCAGGGTAGCTTCAAGCGTACGTATGTCATCATATCATATGTACAACCTTAATGAGGTGGTGGTTGCTTCCAAGTAATTTCTTGACGAGATGATAGAGAAAAGATGCCAAATATATATTGTCACATACAGTTCTGCTGTCGATGACAGGCTAGGAGCATGCAATGCTATTAATGTCTCGTTGATTTCGTGCTCCAATTTTGCATCACATTTTTCTCTATTTCAAAGTTCCAATAATCGATTCATACTGTTCAACATGATCTCCATATTAAAATGTGCTTGGAGATCAAATCTGAAAAAAAAATTACTATTTTTTTACATAAATAAAAAATCATGGTTTTTTACAAAATTCTAAACCATCTAAAAATAATAATAATTTTATAAGAATATGTTTTATCCGCGAGGGTAAAAAAATAATATTGTTGTGGATAGACCGACAAAAATGAATATTTCCTAAGGTATTGTTATTACAGACAAAAATACCCGCGTAAATACTAACGTTGTTAAGCATTTTTATAATCACGAATAAAACAAATTCCTGTTGTACCTATCTAAAAAAATTAAAAAGTTAAAAAATATATAAAACTAGCTAATTGTACAATTAATAACTAACATATTCATCAATAGCTATTCAAAATTTGCAATTTCAAATACTATAGGATATAAAATAAAAAATTTGTCTTAAAGTTTTAACCACAAGCTATATATTTTTAATAATTTACATATGGTGTGTTCTAAAATTAATTCAACTTGATAATATTTAATAGTCAATCTAGGTTAATAAAACGGATGCTCAAAGACTTCTCAATCTAGTTAACTTTTCAAATGTCTCAAAGACTGCTCCATGATATTCAAATTGTAACAAATTTAAGAGTAGAACTAGGTTGTTCTTAAGTTCACCAAGTCTCTTTGTGATCTCAACTCTCAAATTTATTGGATTGACTTCAAATGATGAATCCAAACTGTTGAAATTCATCTATCTTACGAGTGAGAATATGCGAAAATTTTAAATTTTCCAATTAATTTTGTATAGAGTTAAGTGGTCATAAAACGTTCAAAAAATGAATGTATTAAAATTAATTTATAAATCATCTAATTTTGACCGCTTGTCTTTATACTACATTAATTAGAAAGTTTAAAATTTTTGCATGTAGACACATCACTCGTAAGGTAGATGTGTTTCAATAGTTCGAATTCGTCATTTGACACTAGTATCCAAAAAAAAGTAACAACTAGCCAGACAAATGCAATTATACTTAGTATAACTGTATAATGTAAGGGCCCAAAAGATGAGGCCTACTATTATTGTAAGAATACTGTTCTACAACTTCTCAATCCAACTCCTTATCACTGGATTTGTCGAGCTTTTGTGTGTTCTCTATAACCCAATTAAAACAATTGAACAATTGTACTCGATAGTTCTTAAAATTCTGCACTTCACTTGTACGGAGCATAAGTTTTTTTACGAAAATTCTTAACATGGGAAAAAATTGCCAGTACTTGATCTCAACCATCTCGAGATTTCTTCTTGGAAATGCTGCAACCAGCGAGAAAATCACTAGGATATCTCGAGGCACATAACATTCATGCAACCAAAAACTTGTTAATAACTAAGGAGATATTTACTTGATCATACAATTAAAAAATTTAGGATGAGAAAATTAGTACTTTTTGGGAAAAAAACTTACACAGTTCTCATGTTGAAGTATTATGAGATTCTTCAACTTTGGCGAACTATTTAGGATCAAAGTTTCCATTTGAAAAAAATGAAAACGAACAAATAGAAACAGTGAGATCCGTCAAGTAATGAAATATTGGATGTTCTAGATGCAAAACTGTTGCGTGTAGTTCCTAAATTTAGAATAATATAAATATGAGGTCAGAATAAAGCAAACAATAATTTCAAATTAGCATCATTTGCAAAATCAAAAGAATATGAGGTGCTTACCATGTATAGATTGCACTTAAAATGTAATTCTAGAAGTTCAACATTTGTAATCTTCTGGAGTAAAGTTGTCATCACCTTCATGGAAGCTTCGGTTTCAGAATCCCTCAAATTGATGCTGAGGAAGGTTAAAGAGGTCCGCAAAACGTGACTATACACGGTTCGAAAAACTAATGACACACGGTTACACAATCGTGTCAAAGAGCGTCGTGTATGAATAGGAGGGTTTGTTGTCAACGGTTTCCGAACTGTGTCTATATAGCACTATCCTACACAATTAATAGAAATAAACCGTGTCATTTAAAAAAAAAAGTGCTTAACAAGGTGATTTATACATGGTCAAAGTAACCATGTATAATAACAAGTATCATATACTCAGTTTCTACGAGGCATCTGTATTTGATTTTTGTAACCATACCCGGTTTGTTGTTTTGAACCATGTATGTTTTAATTTTTTTTGACGATTTATAATTGGCTAGCACCCATATTTGCTAGCCATTAAACATACAATTAATATTACGCATCCATAATTCAATAAATATTCAACATCACAACATACATAAATCTATCATATTCATTCAACATTCAACAAACAAAAAATAATATTTCAAATTCAACATACATATTCAATTATACATCCAATTCAACCAATCACTACTACAAAAAAAAACTTCACCGTCGGGTGAAATCGCTATCCGCAATCGGATACCACACCAATGGCTATCGTCCCGATAGGAAAGGTATGCACATATGCCATCGGCATTCCAGATTTGTGCCTATGTTTTTGTGAACTGAATAAAGGGGCTAAAATGGGGTCTCATGTACTGGTCTTTGGATTAAGTTGGTTTAGTTCTCATGCTTGGACATATGTGTGTGTGTTTTATGATGTGTATGCAATTTTCTACTATGCAAAATACATTCATTATGTTGATTCATTTGTTTAAGAAGTGTGCAATTATTTTTATTCATATTTTATTTATGAAGAAAATCGTTTGCATTTGGGAACAAGGGTATTTTAGCATTTTTACAGGCTGGCTGATGCTTGAACATGTTTAATTTTGTTTTAAGGATGTAGGCAATTTGATTTGTGTTCATTTGAAGTTGGTTTGAGTCAATTTGGACTTGAAACGAAGAAGTTATGACAAAAAATGACTTGCTTGTGAAGATTTTAAGTTTTCAGGGACCTTTTTGTAAATGTTGAGGGACCTGGTTTAGTAATATGGGCTTTTAATAGGGTCTGGAGTGAAATTTAGGCTTCAAGGGACTTGTTTGAAGGAATTTTTAGGAGCTGAGGACTTATTTGTAAAATTTCAGGGACTGTACTGTGAATTATTATTTGTCAGAGGGACTGAATTGTAAGAGGGGTTTATTTAGTTATTTTCTGGACTTCAAGATTGGTGCTGGCATTGATATGTGTGCATTAGGCTTCTAGATTGGTCAAAACACTTTGAGATCTGTGCTGGATTCCGGGAGTTTTAAATATTGGGCTTTGGCGTTTTTAGTTTGGGCCTTGGCTTTGAGCTCTGGGCTTTAGTTTTATGTTGGGCCTTGAACTAATCTTTTAATTTTGTATTGGACTTTCGGTTGATGCATAGGCTGTCGGCTTTTAACTTTGGGCCTTGTCAAAACTCGTGCAGGGGAAATCATTATTCCTGACACATGGGACCCGCACAACAACAAAGTAGGCACTTATCGCGAGGAAAAAAGCGCATTTATGATGGTTCTCCGTCGCGACGTCGCGAATAGAAAAAACACAGTTATGACAGTACTCTGTCGCGAAAAGTTATTTTTTATCCTCACAAAAAGTGCCAGTCTTTTGTAGTGCCGCTTGCAAGGGTCTGTTGAGCTCGGGGTTTAAACCTCAACCCTTCGATCACATGGTCTCCTCAAGATTTGTGTTGTCATTTCAATTTCATTCAAGCGCCAGGATCCAACGCTTCAGGTTGCTTTGAGGTTCGTACCAAACCCAATAAGAACTAGGATTGCTTCGAGACTTAGGGTTTCTTGGGCTCCGGTGACTTTCCGGTCATGGCAGGGTCGGCAGTTAGCATGCCTGGTATCGCCTCAAGGTCAGGAAGCTATTGGGCACATTGTCAGCGGTCAACGGTCACCGGAGGTGGCGGTATGTGGCCGAGCTTGAGTTCTCGGTACCGGTTGGGACTTTACCCAATTTCACCTATTTCCTTGTAGTTTTCTTCAATTGATCGGTCATCTAGCATTGTCTGGGAGTGTGAAAGCTTTATGTAACATCAATTTCATGGATTGAAGATGATTCGCTGATGCATTGACTAATCTATTGAGTGGTGTTGAACGAGCCACATGTGTTTGTCACGCGTACTTATTGAACGGGCAACAGGCCGGCCAGGTGAAGATAAGTCCGATATGGATGATTACTAGGGTCGACTACTATATAATTGTATTGTTTTTTTATTATGTAAGAGATTATTTTTGTTGTTTTTTATCTAGTATTTTATTAGTATTAGTTAATGAATTTGAATCCGATAAACTATTTGAACTTGATTCCTATCCCACTCTAACAGAAATTCTAGCTCTACCCTTATCTGGTTGGGACTCAATGAACTGAATGTATAGCGTCAAGATAAGTTTTGAGAATTTGTTGCTCTTCTCGAAGAAAAGCAGAGATGTGTTTCTTCATCCAACCGTTGAAATATTTTCAACGGTTCAGATTTTGAAGAGAAGAGCAGTAGATTTCATCTTCAAATCTGAACTGTTAAAAAATATTTAAACGGTTGGGATAAAGAATAACATATTTCTGTTTTTCTAGAAGAAGAACAACAAATTTGATTCCGAAGATATGAAGCACGGTAGTCGAAGATGTACCCTGTGGGATACAAGTAGACTAGAGCAATGATGAAATTCAAAATCATAGATATGAGCATGGCTTGCATGTCTCTAATTGGTGAAAATCAAAAATAAAATTTATAACTCAAATTTTCCTATTGATTGAGCTACAGCGCATAATCCACTACACCAAATTTAGTCTTTTGCAACAACATATTGCAACTAATAAATAATTAGTGGCATTAAATTAATAAAATTGCTACTAAATTAATTAGTTGTAATAGAATGTATTTATTGCAACAAATTAATTATTATTGTAACCAAATTTACCTGTTGCCCGAACAAATTTATTGCGACCAATAAATTTGTTATCGCAACTAAATGATCTCGTTGCTAAGTGCCTCCAGGTTACAGTAGAGATGGTTGCCCTTACAATTGATAAGGTAATGAGAAGGGATGTTACAGTGAGTATAAATCATATTCAAAATGTCGTAAAGCCCACGTACAAAAATATAACTCCCAAGTATAACAAATTATGGCGAGGCCATGAGCTTGCTATTGCAAATCTTTTTGAGTGTTGGGAGAACTCGTACAACTTGCTAATTCCTCTTCCTTCTTTCAATTGTAGCACAACCAGTACTCCCGACAATCGGACAGCCTGGAGCGCATCAGACCATTGCCTCCCCTTCCACCAGAGCCCCTCTCTCTCTCTCTCTCACACACACACACAGCTCTTGAGGTTGTCTCGCAGAGGCTGCTGGGCCTTCTGAAACCATCTTCTATTTTTTATTTATCATGAATGCATTTGCCCGTAGGCGGAAACTATCTTCTTATCTAAACAGAATTTCACACATTTCTCTCTGGGCACCAAGTTGAGTCTTCGAAAAGAGTTTGTATCTAAAATATATTCTATTGATTAATGAATGTCTTTAAATTGACTAATATCCACAGTTTAAACTTATCAGCAATTAACAAATATTTTGAGATATACTAATAAGTTGTACTTTAATTCAACTAAACTAAATATTAAAAATAAAGCTTCTACATACTAGTATAACGTTAGAAGGTAATTTCTGATAGAATATTTAAATTTAAGACAAGTTCCTGTACCAAGTGAAACCGTATTTAAATTGATATACCAATTTAGTGGCATTACTAATTTTATACACACTATGGTTGGTGAAGGAGCGCGTAAACTTTTTTCAAATATTGATAGAAAGCTTGTCAATTCTGCATATACAGTCGTTCGTGTCATCTATTTTTCAAATAAATGCTAGCTGTACTTATTTGCCCCTACTGTGAAAACCAATTTGTCAAAACATCCACATTTTTGTCACAATCCAAGTCTCAGCACAACTAAAGTGTGATTATAACATTATATTTTGCATCCATCAACGTACTGTTCACGTACCTAGCTACATCGATGAACAATAAATAAAAACATAGAAAAGAAGCAAGCAAAGTCAAACTAAAAACCAATAACGGTTAACTATCCACTTCTCTGAATAGATGTTTATAAACTAAAAATCTATAGTTGATATAGCCGACTCTTAATAAAAAATTTTACCACTTATTCGAATATGCGAATAACCTTCTCTTTATAAACACATGGTTTTTTTTTTCTCATTCTTTACATGAGAATGAGAATTTAAAAATTGAAAATTCTAGATGCGTAGCTATGCAAACTTGATTAATGTATTTATTATTTTTCATCTTTACTTTGTTTATATTTTAGTTAAATTTGTAATGGTCATTTTAATCAGTATTTTTTATGGTAAAATTAAAAACTCTAGTTGGTTTGACCACACACATTAATTGAATTTGACTAATCACTAGTACAAAAACGCAAAGCATACATGCATACTATACACGTTTGCTCAAAATATCCATTAAATCTGTGTCCACATCAAGAAATCACTATTCCGAAAATTTGCTTTGAAAATTTGGCCAAATTATATATACACGGTTTTACTGTTTACAACCGTGTATAAATGTGCTCCAGCATTCATACACTGTTGTAAATAGTAAAACTGTGTACAATTTGACCACTAATAGACTATTGTTCCTGATGTGATTAATTACCTACAACATTCTCATTCATAGTCTGTGTGGCCTAGATAATTAAGTAGATAACATGAATAGTCCGAAGATGTTAATTTGATGAAATGCATGTTTGCGAAAGATGTTGCTCCGGATGTTGTATCTACAACTGTCGCATTTTTGGATTTTGTGGATTTGGTGATGTCAACAAGCTTATAATGAAATATTGGACCAATTAGTTGGTTGCAGGGTAGCTTCAAGCGTACGTATGTCATCATATCATATGTACAACCTTAATGAGGTGGTGGTTACTTCCAAGTAATTTCTTGACGAGATGATAGAGAAAAGATGCCAAATATATATTGTCACATACAGTTCTGCTGTCAATGACAAGCTAGGACCATGCAATGCTATTAATGTCTCGTTGATTCCGCGCGTGCTCCAATCTTCCATCACATTTTTCTCTATTTCAAAGTTCCAATCATCGATTCACACTGTTCAACATGATCTCCATATTAAAATGTGCTTGGAGATCAAATCTGAAAAAAAAAATTACTATTTTTTTACATAAATACAAAATCACGGTTTTTTACAATATTCTAAACCATCTAATAATAATAATAATTTTATGAGAATATGTTTTATCCGCGAGGGTAAAAAAATAATATTGTTGTGGATACACCGATAAAAATGAATATTTCCTAAGGTATTGTTATTACAGACAAAAATACCAGCGTAAATACTAACATTGTTCAGCATTTTTATCATCACGAATAAAACAAATTCCTGTTGTACCTATCTAAAAAAATTAAAAAGTTAAAAAATATATAAAACTAGCTAATTGTACAATTAATAACTAACATATTCATCAATAATAGCTATTCAAAATTTGCAATTTCAAATACTATAGGATATAAAATAAAAAAATTGTCTTAAAGTTTTAACCACAAGCTATATATTTTTGATAATTTGCATATGGTGTGTTCTAAAATTAATTCAACTTGATAATATTTAATAATCAATCTCGGTTAATAAAACGGATGCTCAAAGACTTCTCAATCTAGTTAACTTTTCAAATGTCTCAAAGACTGCTTCATGATATTCAAATTGTAACAAATTTAAGAGTAGAACTAGGGTGTTCTTAAGTTCACCAAGTCTCTTTGTGATCTCAACTCTCAAATTTATTGGATTGACTTCAAATGATGGATGCAAACTGTTGAAATTCATCTATCTTACGAGTGAGAATATGCGAAAATTTTAAATTTTCCAATTAATTTTGTATAGAGTTAAGTGGTCATAAAACGTTCAAAAAATAAATGTATTAAAATTAATTTATAAATCATCTAATTTTGACTGCTTGTCTTTATACTACATTAATTAGAAAGTTTAAAATTTTTGCATGTAGACACATCACTCGTAAGGTAGATGTGTTTTAGCGGTTCGAATTAGTCATTTGACACCAGTATCCAAAAAAAAGTAACAACTAGCCAGACAAATGCAATTATACTTAATATAACTGTATAATGTAAGGGCCCAAAAGATGGGGCCTACTATTATTGTAAGAATACCGTTCTACAACTTCCCAATCCAACTCCTTATAACTGGATTTGTCGAGCTTTTCTGGGTTCTCTATAACCCAATTAAAACAATTGAACAATTGTACTCGACAATTCTTAAAATTCTACACTTCACTTGTACGGATTTGCGATTTCAATTGGAAATCTTCTAGTAAATTCTAACAAACTTAATAACTGAAAAATAGGCAATTATGGCTGTAAACTTTTACAAGTTTTGTGCTCTTCAAACCAAAATTTTCAGATAAAAAACAATCAAGAAATATCCAACAAAAATCAACGGAAAAATCATCATTAATTCATAATTCTCTCTAGATCCTAAAAGACTTAATCCTTCGACATAGGAAGGCTCTGATACCACTTGTTGGGGAATCATAAAGGCCAAACAATTATGTCTTATCTAGAGATCAAACAATTATATCTCATCTAGGGGTCAAACACTTACACCTTGGGTAAGGAGCAACAGTTCCCCACCATAACCTAAGGATCGTCATATGCCAAAGAGACCCAAAACATAAATCGAAAGTGCGGAACATAATACCTGATTCCATGCCGTTTGTCATGGAATATCCAATGCCTTAGTAGCGGAACAACCGTCTCCGTGAGCGCGCACAAGACAAGTCTCCAATGGCAAGAAGCCCTTCTTGCCTTTTCGTCGTATGGTCATGGATCAAGTCTTCCAAGACAGCAAGATATGGCCCTTGAGAAATCATCTCCAAATTTTCTAATAGATTTCTCTTCTCTATTCTTTGATGGTGGAAGAAGAAAAGAAGGCACACAGAGCTGTATTTTTCTAAAGAGAAAAACATATATTCAGTTTCTGTGTTTTTCTAAGCTATCTTGTGCCTTGGGGACCAATTCTTATATATAGTAACCTATTTGGTTATCTGCCAACATGAAAAAGGTACTTGGTGTGGTTGCATCAAAAACCGTGCTGTCACATCAAAATCCGTGTGGCCGCATTAATATCCGTGTGGCCCACACAATTCTCTTAAATGACAGTTTTCTGAATTGCCAATCTCTGAATCAGCCCATCAATAATTTGATCTTTGCTTAAATTATTTTACACATTTATGGACCACATCCTAATGAATATATTGATTGTCTATTATCTTATTTGATCACTTTAATTGATAACCATATAGGACAGTAAACAATCCATAATTAGATTACAAATTTGCTCAATGTTGGCATTAAATCCAACGAGGTTAGCAATAAATCCAACAAAAATGATCAAAGGAAAAATGCACATGGGTGTGGATTGGCATCACAAAAGAAAATAGAAACCTAAAAAATTCAATATCCTTAATTCCTTTCCCCAAATGCTTTTCATATATATACTTTCGTATATTGTTAATATTCGTTATATAATATAATTGTGTAGCAAATATTTTTTTATATAAATTAGAAAAATGTTCTTTATGTAACAAAGTATTTATATTTATATAGAATTAACATAAATAAATATATTATTGTCCACAAATTTTAATTAGTGGCATTTCAGTGACATGTCCGTCATCAATAAGCACATTTTTTTTTTACAAATATATGTCCAACATATTTTTAATCATCAGTATCTTCCTCATTAGTCCTAGAATCCAGTTTGATAACATCGTTCTGGTACATATACTTTAACTAACTATGAACAGCTGTTCAATGAAAAATAAATGAGACAATATTAGTATAAATTGAGTGCACAGTAAAGTCATTTGTTTCCTCACAGAAGATACAAGGAGAAAAATACAAGGATTCCCTGATAATATTGGTGTTCCAATATGTTCAAGTTCTTCAACTTTATTTATCAATGAAAAGGACATACCAACAATATAATAGAGCAGAATCAAAATACAGAATGTTAAATTAAAATTTAAGACTATTGTAAAAGTAATATAGAGTTACACTGTTAATAAAACGTTAGTCATACACGGCATATCATACACGGATGCGAGAAAATTCCATGTAAATAGTGTGTCAAAGGAGGAGACGCTCGTGTGAAAATGAGCTCAACCATACACACACGATCAATTGAATAAACTACGTGTAGGACAAGTACCGACATTTTTACATGGTTTCTTATAAAGAAACTGTGTATGATTATCAACCTTCATACACAGCTTTTTTTACAAAAACCGTGTATGCTTCTGCTCAGTTTCCAATCACTGTTTTGTAGTAGAAGCCGTGTACGATTCATTCGTGCCTCTCGAACAACTACTGTGAAAAAATAATTTCTTGATGAAGAGATCGCCCCCTCACTATGCGCGCCCGCCTCTTCGCATCCTCTACATTTAAGTCCAGCCCCCTCCCCCTTAATTGTCTCTTCATTTCCCTTTTCTTCCCTCTGACGGTGGTAGGTCGAGATTTCTCTCATTTTCATTTCCCCCTCGTGTGCCATCTTGATTTTCTGTCGAGGTTTTGCACAATGGCACCCAGATTTATGATGAGCTAAATCTCCCTACCACCCTCAGACGGAGAAGAGGGAAATCAATCATGAATTTATCTGTCCAATATTCAATAACTAGAAAGTCCTTTTGTATGTTGCATATTTGCGGATCTATGTATTTTTTGTATATGTTGTTTGATTAATTATGTTGCATGTAAATCTATATTTATTTACAAATTTGTTTAATTAGACCTTAAATCTATATGTACAAATTGTTTAACACCAGATGGGGAGGGAGGGAGTTCCTCTGTATGCACAAAATTCGTATATTTGCGAATCTATATATTTTGTATATTTATGTACAAATATGTTCAATATGAATAATTTATTAACACCAGAGGTCTCTGTCATAATTTTTAATGCCATACATTCTCTTTCTCTTGTAGTCTAAAAAAAAAAATACTATTTACATGGTCCAATGTCAAAATAATTTCCCAGTCTTTGTTTCATTTCATTTCTAAAAAATATACGATTTACATCTTTGATCTGCAATCTAACTTTGCTATTTAGTATTTATTGTGTGGGGTCAGCAATTGACATTTAATATTAATGTGGGATTTGCTACCTAACTTTGCTATTCAGCAATAGAGATGCTATCGGGTTGGGTAGGGTCCGGATACTATGATATTTGGACCCGTACCCTAAAAGTGTTCGGGTCCGAATTTAGATCTATATACTTATTAGTTTCAAATCGGATCGGGACCGGATCAGGATACCTATCTACCCGTAGATATTTCAGGTCCTGTCTTTCGGTTCTGGGTAGATAGATACCCATAACTTGTTTGTGAATTATCGGGTCCGGTCCAGATCCGGGGCGGTTCTAGATCCGGAGTGGGTACATGGTAGACAAAGAGATCAAGAAGAAATTATTAGCTTCGAAAATTTATAAGCAAGAGGTGAACGTGGCATTTGATTTCAATAATCTGTGCGCAGAGAGAAATAAATTTCATTTAATAATTAATAGGTAAAATGTAAGTGATGTTACATTTAACTTTAAACAAATAAAGAAATTAATTATTAAACTAAATATGATATATATTATGATTTGTTTTTTAAAAAATATTAGAAATGATTAACTTTTCATAGTTATTAATATGTGCTTTTATATTAAATAATTAGAAAGAATGGTATTATAATTTTATCGGGTATTTATACGGGTATCGGGTCGGGTTCGGTTATGGGTTGGATAATTAAATCAAACCCATATCCTATCCATAACAATATCGGTTCCGGTTCGTATCCGGATCGGATATTAAATTATTAATTTTGTAACCAAACCCATAATTTAACCGGTTATATTTTTTAAACCATACCTTATCCAAATTAATCGGATCCGGATCGGATCCAGGTAATCGGGTAATATACGATTTACATCTTTCATCTGCAATCTAACTTTGCTATTTAGTATTTATTGTGTGGGGTCAGCAATTGACTTTGCTATTCAGCAATTGACATTGAGCTGGTCACACATTCTTCACGACTGATTTAATTTATTTTCGTTTCTATTGTTGAGCTTCATTTGCCTAAACGGTGACAAAAATACAAGGTAATTTATATTTTTAACTTTCAGTTTCTTTCCTCTCTAATACTCATAACAGTTTATAGAGTATTGATCATATTCGTTTCTTTTGTTCTCCTATGATTTCACCTGACCCTTCTTCTATAGGTACCATGGTCGTAACCAATGGAAGAAGGTGAGCCAAAATTTGGAGAAGTACCTGACCTTCTTCAATCTGTTAAAACCAAGTTACCGATAGAATCAGCTTGAATTTCAAAAGTTTAAACCTTTCAACTTCACGCGTCTCTTCACTCTCTCTGAAGCTTTAATTCAAAACCCTTCACTTCCCCCCTCTCTCGCTCTATATATATGAGTTTGGCTACTCTACTTATATAAACATATTATGACATATGCTTATAAGTCATTTTTGTGTTTTCAAAGTCCAAATAGTCCATCTAAAGCACTCAATTTGTTCTCCATATTAAAATGTGCTTGGAGACCAAAATTTACTTTTTCTGGAAATTTTTTACTATTTTTTTGGAATTTTTGAAAATCACTATTTTCAGAAATAAAAATTTTTTTTTACCATATTGAAACACTATTTTCAAAATTCTATAAGAATAGTAAAAAATTTGCAAAAAATGTAAAATTTGGTCTCCAAGCACAATTTAATATGGAGAACATGCTGAGCGCTTTAGACAACTATTTGGACTTTGAAAACGCAAAAATAACTTGTAAGCATATGTCCTCATATAGTTATACAAGTAGAGTAGCCAACGTCATATATATATATATATATGTCAAAACATTTGTTCCAAGGCTGTGGAACAAACGTTACTGTTTTTACATTTTCAAAGGCCAAACAGTTTATCCAAATTGTTCAACATTCAATCTATATTAAAATATGCTTGAAGCCAAAGTTTACATTTTTTGAAATTTTTTTACTATTTATAAAGCCAGTTTTAAAATCGTTGTTTTCAATAATCCACAAGTTTTTTCACTGTTTATTAAAACTAGCGATTTTAAAACTGACTTAATAAATAGTACAAAAAATCCAAAAAATGTAAAGTTTGGCCCCCAAGCACATTTTAATATAGAGATCACATCTAACTCTTTGGATCGACTGTTTGGACTTTGATAATAGGAAAACCAATTGGTAGCATAGAGGCTTGAGAACAAATGTTTTGATATTAGCCACTCTCTCTGTATATATATATTTATATATTGAGAGTGGCTAAGGTCAAAGTGGTATGACCAAGCCCTTGGTCATACCCATTCGGTTTTGCCCTTGGTATGACCAAGCCCAGCTGGCGTATCAGATACGTATCCGTATCCAATACGCACCCGACACGGGTACGGGGTCCAATATGGAGTATCGGAGTAACATAGCCCCGAACAGACGGCGTTAGGAGCTCAAAACTGTCCGTCTGTTGGTTTGAATCGATGACATAGGAGCTCAATGCTATCAGGTTTAATCCGATGGCATAGCTGTCTACCTTCACTATCGGGGCGATGACCATTGGTTCGGAAACCGATGGTGAAATGAGATTTGAACCGATGGTGAAGTGTTTTCTGTAGTAGTGGTACCTGACACTGTAGCTATCTGATATATTAATTTTGGACAATATCAAATACAGGGGTGGACGGGGATGTCTATCCCGTCCGTCGAATGAGAATGAAATTCCCGTCCTTCCAATGAAAAGAGATTTCATTGGAATGTATCTCTTTTTCGATATTATTTTTTGTTTTTCTATTAATAAAAAAATCGGTAGCAGGACAAAACGCACAATCATTTTAATTTAAATTTTCCTTTTAAAAAAAAAACTTTGCCAGATAATATTTTTTTGAAATTGTCAACACCGCCATTCTGCAACAACAACAGAGATAGCATTCATTTCAAATCGTACAGTCTATAAATAAAAAAATAGATCATCCAATCAAACAACAGAGATAGCATTCATTGGACTGTGCTTCCACTGTAGCCGAAATCACATTTCTGTTTTAATTACACACTGTTTCAACTATATCTTTTTTCTTAAATCCTAGAATAAGTGGGCTATCAAGGACTGTTTCAACTATATTCAACTGTATGAAAGATCAGCTTTATACTAATCCTCTATGGCCACTAAAATGTACGGACAAATCCTAAATAAGGACTCTTTTATGTAGAAAAGTCAGCTAATTATTGGAATGGTTAATTTTTATTTGTTTTTTATTATTTTTTTAAGGTTATATTCTGTAAAAGGGTCAATATGTTACAAACATTCTACAAAATAAACTAGTACCATTGGTCTTTTTCGACTAATAAGATTTATATCGGTTATATGCAATATAAGAAATGAAAAGTATTGGACGGAGAGTATATCTCGTTTGCATTACAAATATTTGGTACAGCAATATAACAATTTTGAGACTCTTTTGAGACATTTATTTGGTCCTTTGTTTCGCCCAGTTTAAAATAATGATTGTACACTTATTTTTAATTAAAAAATAAAGAGAGTAACATGAGAGAGAGAGTTGAGAGGGGAATGTAAGGAATATATGGGGCTACAAGGACATTTTGTAAACTTCGGTGCCCTTAGAGAGGCAACAGCGTGTGGGGATTTGATTTTGATTTTAATCGCCAATATTTGTTTGGAGTGAATAACAATCTCAAAGTGTAATTAGCATCATATGTAGAGTTTTGAGTGTGGCTATGGTAACATGTATATTACAGATCAACCTGTGCTACAGATCCATATCTATATTTTGAAAATACAAACTGTCGATGCAAACAGCTAAATATGAGCTCCCTATGAAAAAGTACTTCCTTTATTTGATGCTTGGTGTTACAAATGAATACGTATCCTCTGCATTAACGCACCGTTTGAGTTAATTTATGAACCGTACGATCAGAATTCAGACCAATCCTGTCCACTCCAATAACGCACATGCACTTTAATATTAGTGCGGATCTCAATATGACGGTTCAGATCTTAACTCAAAATTTGAGTTAATGCAGAGGATACGAATTCGTTACAAACAAGGGTATATATGATATATATGATACAATAATGGTGATATAATTTTAATTTTACAAGTAGAATCATGCACCTTCTTTATGTCTATATTATTATCTTGTTTTTGTTTGTAATGTTGTCTATTAGCTTGCTTTGCTGGTTGTATAATTGTTGGTATATATTGAATGTTATTTGTATTCTCTTTTTATAAATGGCTAACAAATATATGGAGGCTAGTCTCTAATACAAGCATAATTAAACATATTTATTGATCAGGGTTGATTTACGTAGGGTTTTGACTTAGGTTTTGCCTAATTATCTCACCTTTATGTTTAATTATTGCGAGAAATCGGTTATTGTTGCTCTTTTTATTTTTTATAGCAGGAACCATGTCTTGGGGCTATTTTACATCAAGAATCGTATCAATCAGAATGGCAGAACACCAGAACTAACTCTTCTTTATGGTCTGTAACAGCCAGTACATACCAGGAGCCCAACACAGACCAAGCAGGAAGGAATACGCATTAACTTCTGGAGCGCCCAACTTCTGCACAGGGGCAATACGATCCGTTCCGACCGGTACTTTTCGAATTGGAGGCATCCTTTTGTTGGATTTCATGACAGCTGTATCTAGATCCGGCTGCTTGGCCTCCTATCATCTCCAGATGCCCCAAGATTCCTATAAAAGACTCCTAGTTAGAAGGAGAAGACATCTTTTGGAAACTTTGATTCATTTCTTAGATCTAGGTTTATATTCTTCAAAGATAAGATTGGAGTACAAAGAGATTAAGGAAGAGGGTGCGTATTGTATCTCTTTTAAGTTATTATTTTTCATTTTTCTATTAATAAAAAAAATTGGTAGCAGGACAAAACGCACAATCATTTTAATTTAAATTGTCTTTTAAAAAAAAAAAACTTTGCCAGATAATATTTTTTTGAAATTGTCAAAAACCGCCAGTCTGCAACAACAATAGAGATAGCATTCATTTCAAATCGTACAGTCTATAAATAAAAAAAATAGATCATACAATCAAACAACAGAGAAAGCATTCATTGGACTATGCTTCAACTGTAGCCGAAAATAACATTTTTGTTTTAATTACACACTGTTTCAACTATATCTTTTTTCTTAAATCCTAGAATAAGTGGGCTATCAAGGACTGTTTCAACTATATATCAACTGTATGAAAGCTCAGCTTTATACGAACCCTCTATGGCCACAAAAAATGTACGGACTAATCGTAAATAAGGACTCTTTATGTAGAAAAGTCAGCTAATTATTGGAATGGTTAATTTTTATTTTTTTTTAATTTTTTTTTAAGGTTATATTCTGTAAAAGGGTCAATATGTTACAAACATTCTACAAAATAAACTAGTACCATTGGTCTTTTTCGACTAATAAGATTTATATCGGTTATATGCAATATAAGAAATGAAAAGTATTGGACGGAGAGTATATCTCGTTTGCATTACAAATATTTGGTACAGCAATATAACAATTTTGAGACTCTTTTGAGACATTTATTTGGTCCTTTGTTTCGCCCAGTTTAAAATGAGGATTGTATACTTATTTTTAATTAAAAAATAAAGAGAGTAACATGAGAGAGAGAGTTGAGAGGGGAATGTAAGGAATATATGGGGCTACAAGGACATTTTGTAAAACTTCCGTGCCCTTAGAGAGAATAGCGTGTGGGGATTTAATTTTGATGTAATAAAAACAAAAGTAATATATTGTTAGAAAATTATAGATAATGCAATAAGGACCAAATTTGTTCCGAACAAGCACACAGAGAATTTATAACAAGTTTATATAATCGCCAATATTTGTTTGGAGTGAATAACATTCTCAAAGTGTAATTAGCATCATATATAGAGTTTTGAGTGTGGCTATGGTAATATGTATATTACGGATCAACCTGTGCTACATATCCATATCTATATTTTGAAAGTACAAACAGTCGATGTAAACAGTTAAATATGAGCTCCCTATGAAAATGTACTTCCTTTAATTGATGCTTGGTGTTACAAACAAGGGTATATATGATATATATGATACAATAATGGTGATATAATTTTAATTTTACAAGTAGAATCATGCACCTTCTTTATGTCTATATTATTATCTTGTTTTTGTTTGTAATGTTGTCTATTAGCTTGCTTTGCTGGTTGTATAATTGTTGGTATATATTGAATGTTATTTGTATTCTCTTTTTATAAATGGCTAACAAATATATGGAGGCTAGTCTCTAATACAAGCATAATTAAACATATTTATTGATCAGGGTAAAAACGACCCTGATTTACGTAGGGTTTTGACTTAGGTTTTGCCTAATTATCTCACCTTTATGTTTAATTATTGCGAGAAATCGGTTATTGTTGCTCTTTTTATTTTTTATAGCAGGAACCATGTCTTGGGGCTATTTTACATCAAATGGAGCAAGAGTCGTATCAATCAGAATTGCAGAACACCAGAACTAACTCTCTGTTACGGTCCGTAACAGCCAGTACAGACCAGGAGCCCAATACAGACCAAGCAGGAAGGAATACGCATTAACTCCTGGAGCGCCCAACTTCTGCACAGGGGCAATACGGTCCGTACCAGCCGGTACATTCCGAATTGGAGGCATCCTTTCGTTGGATTTCATGACAGCTGTATCCAGATCAGGCTGCTTGGCCTCCTATCATCTCCAGACGCCCCTAGAGTCCTATAAAAGACTCCTGGACAGAAGGAGAAGACATCTTTTGGAAACTTTGGTTCATTTCTTAGATCTAGGTTTATATTCTTCAATGAGAAGAGTGGAGTACATAGAGATTAAGGAAGAGGGTGCTTATTGTATGGTTGTATATTTCTCTTATTTCTCTATTGTAAACATGCCGTCTTTGATCATTGTTTAGTCTTCTGCAACAACCACAGAGATAGCATTCATTTCAAATCTTACAGTCTATAAATAAAAAAATAGATCATCCAATCAAACCTTTTTGGACGTACTTTGAATAATATAGCAAGCTGAAATCTGATACTTGGAATATTTCAATAGATAAGACAAAAAAAAAAAGACTTTTAAGGGGGGACAGTACAACACGTTAATTGGACTGTGCTTCAACAATAGCCGAAAATAACATTTCTGTTTTAATTACACACTGTTTCAACTATATCTTTTTTCTTAAATCTTAGAATAAGTGGGCTATCAAGGACTGTTTCAACTATATATCAACTGTATGAAACCTCAGCTTTATACGGATCCTCTATGGCCACAAAAAATGTACGGACTAATCGTAAATAAGGACTCTTTTATGTAGAAAAGTCAGCTAATTATTGGAATGGTTAATTTTTATTTGTTTTTTATTATTTTTTTAAGGTTATATTCTGTAAAAGGGTCAATATGTTACAAACATTCTACAAAATAAACTAGTACCATTGGTCTTTTCGACTAATAAGATTTATATCGGCTATATGCAATATAAGAAATGAAAAGTTCTGGACGGAGAGTATATCTCGTTTGCATTACAAATATTTGGTACAGCAATATAACAATTTTGAGACTCTTTTGAGAGATTTATTTGGTCCTTTGTTTCGCCCAGTTTAAAATGAGGATTGTATACTTATTTTTAATTAAAATGTAAAGAGAGTAACATGAGGGAGAGAGTTGAGAGGGGAATGTAAGGAATAGATGGGGCTATAAGGACATTTTGTAAAACTATTGTCCCCTAAGACTGTGCTCCACAACACCAGCACAAAGAGAAAGAAGGCGCGCTGCTCCGTTCTCCTAGCTACAGTGGATTCTACACTCCGATTTGGAGGGTACGTATTTGGGATGTTTGTGAAGGGCATTACACTTCGTTCCTTCCTTTCCCTCTCTGATTACCCTCTTCTAGAGCGGTTGAATCGCGTGGGTAGGCCGGGCATCCTGGCCGTTCCCCTTCGTTCCCATTCCTTGCCTTTAATGAAGGATTTTTCCCCCTCTCTGGAGCATAGTCTAAGAGAGACAATAGCGTGTGCGGATTTAATTACGATGTAATAAACACAAAAGTTATATATTGTTAGAAAATTATATAGATAATGCAATAAGGACCAAATTTTTTTCAGACAAGCAAACAGAGGTTTTATAACTAGTTTATATAATCGCCAATATTTGTTTGGAGTGAATAACAATCTCAAAGTGTAATTAGCATCATATATATTGTTTTGAGTGTGGCTATGGTAATATGTATATTACGAATCAACCTGCGCTACAGATTCATATCTATATTTTCAAAGTACAAACAGTCGATCTAAACAGTTAAATACGAGCTCCCTATGAAAATGTACATGCATACTAAATTTTATATTTAGAAAAAAATTAGTATTATTTTTAGATAGTTAGAAAATCACAGCTTTTGGAAGGTCCATCATTGTTAAATCAAGTGATTTTCTATCTATAAAAAAATAGTAAACAAATTCTAAAAAATATAAAATTTGGTCTACAAGTACATTTTCATATATGAAGATGTTTAACCGTTCATAGCGCATGCCGCTGTGCAATATGCATATTACCATGGCCTCACTCTTTTCTTTATATAATATGATGTAATATTAAAGTACCAAAAACAAAATCGCACATGCTTTCAAACTATATATATACCAAGAAATGGGTTGTAGTCATCTAATTCAGTCCATCACCAAAGAAAGGAAAAACAGATATAAATATGTTCAGCATTCACGTGGCTGCTCCACCATTCTCATCAGCATCAGTACAATACCGCCGCCTCCACAATTTATGCAGAGAACAAAGGGGAGTTAAATGCACTATAGGTCATGATATGGGGCGCTCCACAAATTCTGTGCCTAGCCTAGAGAATGAGAAAGTTACGGATAAAGGGAGCGGTACAGTTGCACGTGAAGCACTCGGTGAGAAGGTGACATTTGGAGCCTCCGAGATGGATGATTTGGTGTATAAAGAGCGCTTTGTTATCAGGGGATCTGAAGTTGGTGTCAACAACACTGCCACTATAGAGGCCATTGCTAGTTTATTGCAGGTGATTTGTGTTTAATTCGCAAATACAGTAATCCTTGTTTTGCGTGGCTTTATTATTTAAAGATACTTGCACTCTATATTAAAATGACTAAGACAATCAGCGCAACACATAGCATGTAACATGGGATTAAAAAACTGATAAGGCATCAGTTTCCATCATGGCTGCATATCCTCTGTTTGGAGGAACAGTATTTACTTCTCTGTTAAGAATATGTATATATATGTGTGTGTGTGTATGTATATATATGTTTAAATATATTTATATATGTACATATATATATATATATATATATATATATACACACATACATACACATATATATATAGTAGCTGGCTACGGTGCTTCTCGTAGCACAGAGGGCCTCCATGCTACGGCTCAATATTTGAGTTTTCAAAATCCTAACCGATCCAAAACGTTCAACATGATCTCCATATGAATGTGTACTTGCAAACCAAATTTTACATTTTTCAGAATTTTTTTACTATTATTTAGATAGTTAGAAAATTACTTGATCTGAATGGTACATAATTTTCAGATCAAGTGATTTTCTACCTATCTAAAAAATAGTAAACAAAATCTAAAAAATGTAAAATTTGGTTTGCAAGTACGTATTCATATGGAGATCATGTTGAATGGTTCGGATCGACCATGAGGATTTTGAAAACTCAAATATTGAGCCGTAGCACGGAGGCCCTCTATGCTACATATATATATACATACATATATATATACATATACATACATATATACATATATATACACACATAAACACACACACATACACTTCAAATCCTTTTAATAACTCTTAAATTTATATAATTAAAAAGGAAACGAGTGGCAACCGTGCTCGAAGATTCGGATGGTCGAAAGATGTAAATCCAACTCCACCTGTTATGAGGAAGCACCGTCTTGTTTGGATCACTTTCCGTGTGCATATCAGGATGTACAAGTATCCTGCCCGGTATATTTAATATCGTTAATACACAATCTCTTAAGCTATAGGTTATGTACGTTCTATATGAATAGATATATACAGATATCTATAGGTAGACATTGGTTTGAGCAGATTAAAGCCTTGCACGGGGAACACTATTATTAATAACTTTTTATTTATATGTATATATTCTTTGATAATTAGTATGCTAGGGGTGATGTGGTGGAAATCGAGCATTGGTCTGAGCCGGATGGAAGAATTGGAGCAATGCTTAATTTCATCATAAGGAATATATCTACCGGAGAGGTGATTGGTCGATCAACAAGGTCATTTTCATGTTTCTTCGTCTTGATCTTTATATAGTATATATGTTATAGAACTTCCCCTCTATTATGCAAGGGATGACTGTTCTAGTTATTACCTACTGCATTGCCTACGGTATCTCACTGATCTGATGCAGGGAATCATCACCTGGCTAAATTGTTATCATTACTGATTCTAAAGGATGTCATTTACTAATTACGGAATAGATGAGCTTTTTTACAGACTAATAGATGAACAGATAAAGAGTGCGCCCTTCTTTCTTATTTAAGAACTGAGTATAGAACTAATTAACTCATAAAACAGATAATGTCCAAATAATTTGTAAAAGTGTTCTATACCTACTAATTGCATCTGCTGGTAGAAAATGTTCATAGTCGCTAATGTTATGAATAATGTACCATTAATCATTTAATTATCTTAATTGGTGCGATTATTTATTTGACTTTTTAATTTGGTTTGTAGTAAGCTTGTTTTCATGAACCTAGACACTCGCAAGGTTCAGAAAATTAGTAGCGACGTGAGTGATGAGTACCTTTCCATATGCACAAAATCTCCGAGGTTTGTCAACTTGCTTGCTTATTTATATGCCTAAGCAACTTTGGGCATTTATTGTTGGTTTGTCTTGCTATAACCATCATTTGTTACATGTTTAGTAAACAGATAGATAATGATTACAAATATTTTTGCACTGAAATAACCATATGTTATTGACTATGCTATGACAATGAATATGTTTAGTTTTACCATTATTTGAATTTACTAAAAAACTAAACAATATCTCAAGATAATTTTTCAATTTTCACAGATTAGCATTTCCAGAGAAGAATAATCAAAGTTTGTGGAAAATACCCAAGCTCGATGAACCGGCGGACTACTCTCAACTTGGCCTTAAGGTACTTCTACCCTAATTTCTTGCACTCTTCATGATTTCTTTTTACTTTGCATTATACAGATTCAATCTTGTGTAAGCATCAAATTTTCAACATGTCTTCTTGCTTCATAAGTTGCCCAAAGCATTCTGTACGCATGGATACTGAACCAAACTGCCATATTGTACATGCAAATCATAATTGACCGAGTTGTTTAAAACATTGACAAATTGTATAAGTTTATTATATTCCAAGAAAACCAATTAATAACTAAAAAGAACTTATTTCAAAACAGAGAAGAAAGTCATAAACGGACATTTTAGTACATTATATATTTCTGTGTTATGTGGACTTGACTATGCATATAGGACAGTGATGAGTATATTGCCAATTATATTTATTTAATATACTTGATTCTATACTGTTAGGGATATCTCGTGATGAGTATATTGCTAATTATATTTAGTTGTTTGGTGGAGGTTGAGGTTGTAGTTGGAGGACAGACACAAAATTGCTCTAAACATTCTTTGATTTTCTTCTTGAATTGTTTATTTTATATCTTAAGTTATATATACTATTAATAAAAATATTCTAAGCCTATGACACCTAATACAAAATATCTAGATATTTTTACTTGATATGCATATCCTTTTTTTCTAGATATTTCTAAGAATAGTCGAGACTAAGGTATTAGCATTCTAGTATACTCTTGGCCTAGATATTTTCATACAGATTTCTAAACTTCAAAATATTTTCTTACAACATTGTAGAACCTAGATATCTAATAAAATAAGAAATTAGGTTTATTCACTCAACATAAACTAATAGGATCCCTGAGAGCTGGTTTTAGATCTGAAATATTAATATTTTTTTAAATTATTTGTTAATGCTACAGCCAAGAATAGCAGATATTGATGTGAACAAACATGTCAACAATGTAACATACTATAGTTGGCTTCTTCAGGTTTGTGCCACATTCCTCTTAATTTTTTTTTATTAAAATTAGAATAATCTTTTGTGTTTCTATCCCAAGTTTAATTTCTGATCAAGAAATATGTTTTCGCATGAAACTTCTACTTAATGAAATTGAATATGATGCCCGTGATTTTCATAATATATGGTTTGAATTTAACACCAAGTTCCTGATTTAGCTAAAAATATTGAAACTCATCATGATCAGAGTATCCCTCAAGATATAGTAGAAACACATGAGTTAGAAGCTATTACAATTCACTATCGACGTGAATGCAAGTTTAGCGACACCATCGACTCTCTTGCCACCACCGAGCTTGAGGTAGAATCTGTAAATCCATTCGAAGACAAGTCTACATTATCAAATTTAAACCTGAATTCAGAAGGTCGCCACCAGTTCCTCCATTCACTCAAATTTTCTTACACGGGTCAAGAAATAAACCGTGGTCGTACTATTTGGAGAAAGATTGATAAATGATACACAAACGGGCATAACCTTGGTCGTACCTTTATAATGATAGGTTTCGTTACGATTTCAGCATTTTGTTTTTTTTTTGTCACGGTGAATTTCTGTAGTGACATATGGATTGATATATGTACTTTTAATTAATGGTAGTGCTTTCGTCATATTTACTTCGAAATAAGTTGTGGCTTGCGAAAGAGTTTTAACAACAATGAAAGCCCAGTACAAAAGGTTGTTCAAACTCAACAATGATGTTTTGGGACATGTATGTGTCAGAACACGTTACGCGACCATTCATACACCAAGTGTTGTAATATTTGTTGAATATATATTTGGTGACATGTAAATGTGTATATATGTATGTTGAATATTTGTTGAATTATATATGAATATGTATATGCATGTTGATTGTTAAATATTGAATATTGTTTTATGTATGTTGTAATGTTGAATATTTATTTCTTGAATTATGGATGTGTAATATTGTATGTTTAATGCCTAGCAACTATGGATGGTAGTCCATTATAAATCGTATAAAAAAATAGAAATCATACAAGGTTCTTAAAAACAAACCGTGTACGAAGGGTTACATACACGGTTTGTATAAAGCAACCACATATGATTCACATGGATCATACACGGTTGCTATCATACACGGTTACCCTAACCA
The DNA here is from genome assembly GCA_011114355.1 of Carex littledalei. Classification (NCBI taxonomy): domain Eukaryota; kingdom Viridiplantae; phylum Streptophyta; class Magnoliopsida; order Poales; family Cyperaceae; genus Carex; species Carex littledalei. The sequence continues at coordinate 18,777,490 of CM022079.1, forward strand.
TGTGTAAATATCATGTTTCTTCTAGTAACCGTGTATGTAAAGATTATATGGACACGGTTCCAGGATTGTGTACAATTTCATACACTTCCATCCACGATTTGCACGGATACAGTTACGGAACTGTCTGTCATGAGCATTTTTAACTGTGTATAGTCGCCTTATCTGTAGTAGTGCTTCATCATCATTCAATATATTATGATGTCTTGTTTATGCAATCCTTCTGTGTGAATCACTGTTGTGGAGTAGAGAGACTATATTCAAACTAATTTTATTACACACTCGAAACTATTTTTACAACTATGCCTCTAATTCAATTTTTCCTACACCTCCAATCTACTGCCACTCTAAGCTAGAAGAGGAGTTGCTTGATTTGCTTGATGCCATCTTGCATCTCAACTAGCCTATTTATAGTTGTCCTAGGAAGGCTATGGAAACATCTAGGAAGGCTAAGGAAACATCTAGAGTTAGAGATATTTCTTGCTATCTCTAGATATTCTACAAACTACATTTACAAGATATTGCATTTAGTTGTTTCTAGAAAAATCTTGAAAATAATTTTTGGGCTCTCTTGTAATTAAGGTGGAGACATTGCATCATGAGCCTTCAACAACTGTGTCCACACAAATGGTAAGGACTTCAGAGCTACAGAATTCTACTCTCAAAGTTATAGATATTTTTTATTGCCATTTGGGCACTAGATGGAAAACACATTTCTGCATAATATTGGGCCGATACACAGTGTTCTGGGACAATTTATGTAGGCACCTCCTTTCCTGTGAACGAACTTTGCCTCCATGAAACCCAAAAGGTGATCAATCGAGAGATGCAACGAGTAGAATTAAGGTGGAGCTAAGAAAAAAAATGGGCTAGGTGACTTTGTCAACTACTGCGACCAGTACTTCACGACCTTTGTGATACAATCCATCAAGCACTGCAGATCTCAATTGAGAGTCAATTGATTTATTTTTTAATGAGTGAGGCTATGGTAATATGCATATTATATAATGGCCCGTGCTATGGACTCATACCTTCATTTTTTAGAGTTCAAATTATTGATCTGAACTATTAAACATGATTTCCATATGAAAATGTACTTGTAGACCAGATTTAATTTTTTTTTGCTATTTTCTTAAATAGGTAGAAAATCACTTGATTTTAAAATTCTAGGCCTTCAAAAAGCAGCGAATACAAGCATAATTAAACAAATATATGGAGGCTAGTCTCTAATACAAGCATAATTAAACATATTTATTGATCAGGATAAAAACGACCCTGATTTACGTAGGGTTTTGACTTAGGTTTTGCCTAATTATCTCACCTTTATGTTTAATTATTGCGAGAAATCGGTTATTGTTGCTCTTTTTATTTTTTATAGCAGGAACCATGTCTTGGGGCTATTTTACATCAAATGGAGCAAGAATCGTATCAATCAGAATTGCAGAACACCAGAACTAACTCTCTGTTACGGTCCGTAACAACCAGTACAGACCAGGAGCCCAATACAGACCAAGCAGGAAGGAATACGCATTAACTCCTGGAGCGCCCAACTTCTGCACAGGGGCAATACGGTCCGTACCAGCCCGTACATTCCGAATTGGAGGCATCCTTTCGTTGGATTTCATGGCCAACTGTATCCAGATCAGGCTGCTTGGCCTCCTATCATCTCCAGACGCCCCTAGAGTCCTATAAAAGACTCCTGGACAGAAGGAGAAGACATCTTTTGGAAACTTTGGTTCATTTCTTAGATCTAGGTTTATATTCTTCAATGAGAAGAGTGGAGTACATAGAGATTAAGGAAGAGGGTGCTTATTGTATGGTTGTATATTTCTCTTATTTCTCTATTGTAAACATGCCGTTCCGCGGCTAAGTTCATATTCTTAGGGCTTGGCAGTAAACCTTATTACTCATGATATTTTGATATATTTTATTTGATCATTGTTTAGTCTTCTGTTGTTCGATTGCTTTTGCGCTTTATGTACATTTTTACTTAATTTTATTTGTTAGTCTAGACCACCATGTGATGGCCACACCTGGAACGATAGTCAATATTAGGCTAACCAAGTTAAGATAAGGAGAATAAAATACTAGACTAGTGGAGGAGACTTAGCCGGAGATACTATTAGTTGGACCAACAAAAGTATACATGGGAGTCTTGGCATTCGCAGACGAATGTCGCGTTGTCTTGCCTCACCATGAGGACACCCAATAGAACCAAAAAGTAGGGCGAAGAACCTAGTTAATTGTACCCATGTCTTGCCTCACCATGCCTCACCATCACGTGGTCAAATTGTACACAGTTTTATTGTGTGGGGTCAGCAATTGACATTTAATATTAATGTGGGATTTGCTACCTAACTTTGCTATTCAGCAATTGACATTGATCGAGTCACACATTCTTCACGACTGATTTTTATTTTCGCTTGTATTGTTGAGCATCTTTTTGCCTAAACAGTGACAAAAATACAAGGTAATTTATATTTTTAACTTTCAGTTTCTTTCCTCTCTAATACTCATAACAGTTTATAGAGTATTGATACACTGTTGTAAATAGTAAAACTGTGTACAATTTGACATACACTGTTGTAAATAGTAAAACTGTGTACAATTTGACCACTAATAGACTATTGTTCCTGATGTGATTAATTACCTACAACATTCTCATTCATACTGTGTGGCCTAGATAATTAAGTAGATAACATGAATAGTCCGAAGATGTTAATTTGATGAAATGCATGTTTGCGAAAGATGTTGCTCCGGATGTTATATCTACAACTGTCGCATTTTTGGATTTTGTGGATTTGGTGATGTCAACAAGCTTATAATGAAATATTTGACCAATTAGTTGGTTGTAGGGTAGCTTCAAGCGTACGTATGTCTTCATATCATATGTACAACCTTAATGAGGTGGTGGTTGCTTCCAAGTAATTTCTTGACGAGATGATAGAGAAAAGATGCCAAATATATATTGTCACATACAGTTCTGCTGTCGATGACAGGCTAGGAGCATGCAATGCTATTAATGTCTCGTTGATTCCGTGCTCCAATTTTGCATCACATTTTTCTCTATTTCAAAGTTCCAATAATCGATTCATACTGTTCAACATGATCTCCATATTAAAATGTGCTTGGAGATCAAATCTGAAAAAAAAATTACTATTTTTTTACATAAATACAAAATCACGGTTTTTTACAATATTCTAAACCATCTAAAAATAATAATAATTTTATAAGAATATGTTTTATCCGCGAGGGTAAAAAAATAATATTGTTGTGGATAGACCGACAAAAATGAATATTTCCTAAGGTATTGTTATTACAGACAAAAATACCCGCGTAAATACTAACGTTGTTAAGCATTTTTATCATCGTGAATAAAACAGATTCTTGTTGTACCTATCTAAAGAAATTAAAAAGTTAAAACAAATATATAAAACTAGCTAATTGTACAATTAATAACTAACATATTCATCAATAATAGCTATTCAAAATTTGCAATTTCAAATACTATAGGATATAAAATAAAAAATTTGTCTTAAAGTTTTAACCACAAGCTATATATTTTTAATAATTTACATATGGTGTGTTCTAAAATTAATTCAACTTGATAATATTTAATAATCAATCTAGGTTAATAAAACGGATGCTCAAAGACTTCTCAATCTAGTTAACTTTTCAAATGTCTCAAAGACTGCTCCATGATATTCAAATTGTAACAAATTTAAGAGTAGAACTAGGTTGTTCTTAAGTTCACCAAGTCTCTTTGTGATCTCAACTCTCAAATTTATTGGATTGACTTCAAATGATGAATCCAAACTGTTGAAATTCATCTATCTTACGAGTGAGAATATGCGAAAATTTTAAATTTTCCAATTAATTTTGTATAGAGTTAAGTGGTCATAAAACGTTCAAAAAATGAATGTATTAAAATTAATTTATAAATCATCTAATTTTGACCGCTTGTGTTTATACTACATTAATTAGAAAGTTTAAAATTTTTACATGTAGACACATCACTCACGTAAGGTAGATGTGTTTCAATAGTTCGAATTAGTCATTTGACACTAGTATCCAAAAAAAAGTAACAACTAGCCAGACAAATGCAATTATACTTAATATAACTGTATAATGTAAGGGCCCAAAAGATGGGGCCTACTATTATTGTAAGAATACCGTTCTACAACTTCCCAATCCAACTCCTTATAACTGGATTTGTCGAGCTTTTGTGTGTTCTCTATAACCCAATTAAAACAATTGAACAATTGTACTCGACAATTCTTAAAATTCTACACTTCACTTGTACGGAGCATAAGTTTTTTAACGAAAATTCTTAACATGGGAAAAAATTGCCAGTACTTGATCTCAATCATTACGAGATTTCTTTTTGGAGATGCTGCAAACAGCGAGAAATTCACTAGAGATATCTCGAGGGACATAACATTCATGCAACCAAAAACTTGTTAATAACTACGGAGATCTTTACTTGATCATACAATTAAAAAATTTAGCATGAGAAAATTAGTACTTTTTGGGAAGAAAACTTACACAGTTCTCATGTTGAAGTATTATGAGATTCTTCTACTTTTGGCGAACTATTGAGTATCAAAGTTTCCATTTGAAAAAATGAGAACGAACAAATAAAAACAGTGATCCGTCAAGTAATGAAATATTGGATGTTCTAGATGCAAAACTTTTGCGTGTAGTTCCTAAATTTAGAATAATATAAACATGAGGGCAGAACAAAGCAAACAATAATTTAAAATTAGCATAATTTGCAAAATCAAAAGAATATGAGGTGCAAACCATGTACAAATTGCACTTGAAATGTAACTCCAGAAGTTCAACATTTGTAATCTTCTGGAGTAAGGATGTCATCACCTTGAAGGAAGCTTCGGTTTCAGAGTCCCTCAAATTGATGCTTAGGAAGGTTAAAGAGGTCCGCAAAACGTGACTATACACGGTCCGAAAAACTAATGACACACGGTTACACGATCGTGTCAAGGAGCGTCGTGTATGAATAGGAGGGTTTGTTGTAAACGGTTTCCGAACTGTGTCTATATAGCACTAACCTACACAGTTAATAGAAATAAACCGTGTCATGTCTAAAAAAAAGGCGCATAACAAGGTGATTTATACATGGTCAAAGTAACCATGTATAATAACAAGTATCATATACTCGGTTTCTACGAGGCATTTGTATTTGATTTTTGTAACCATACCCGGTTTGTTGTTTTGAACCGTGTATGTTTTAATTTTTTTTGACGATTTATAATTGGCTAGCACCCATATTTGCTAGCCATTAAACATACAATTAATATTACGCATCCATAATTCAATAAATATTCAACATCACAACATACATAAATCTATCATATTCATTCAACATTCAACAAACAAAAAATAATATTTCAAATTCAACATACATATTCAATTATACATCCAATTCAACCAATCACTACTACAAAAAAACACTTCACCGTCGGGTGAAATCGCTATCCGCAATTGGATACCGCACCGATGGCTATCGTCCCGATAGGAAAGGTATGCACATATGCCATCGGCATTCCAGATTTGTGCCTATGTTTTTGTGAACTGAATAAAGGGGCTAAAATGGGGTCTTATGTACTGGTCTTTGGATTAAGTTGGTTTAGTTCTCATGCTTGGACATATGTGTGTGTGTTTTATGATGTGTATGCAATTTTCTACTATGCAAAATACATTCATTATGTTGATTCATTTGTTTAAGAAGTGTGCAATTATTTTTATTCATATTTTATTTATGAAGAAAATCGTTTGCATTTGGGAACAAGGGTATTTTAGCATTTTTACAGGCTGGCTGATGCTTGAACATGTTTAATTTTGTTTTAAGGATGTAGGCAATTTGATTTGTGTTCATTTGAAGTTGGTTTGAGTCAATTTGGACTTGAAACGAAGAAGTTATGACAAAAAATGACTTGTTTATAAAGATTTTAAGTTTTCAGGGACCTTTTTGTAAATGTTGAGGGACCTGGTTTAGTAATATGGGCTTTTAATAGGGTCTGGAGTGAAATTTAGGCTTCAAGGGACTTGTTTGAAGGAATTTTTAGGAGCTGAGGACTTATTTGTAAAATTTCAGGGACTGTACTGTGAATTATTATTTGTCAGAGGGACTGAATTGTAAGAGGGGTTTATTTAGTTATTTTCTGGACTTCAAGATTGGTGCTGGCATTGATATGTGTGCATTAGGCTTCTAGATTGGTCAAAACACTTTGAGATCTGTGCTGGATTCCGGGAGTTTTAAATATTGGGCTTTGGCGTTTTTAGTTTGGGCCTTGGCTTTGAGCTCTGGGCTTTAGTTTTATGTTGGGCCTTGAACTAATCTTTTAATTTTGTATTGGACTTTCGGTTGATGCATAGGCTGTCGGCTTTTAACTTTGGGCCTTGTCAAAACTCGTGCAGGGGAAATCATTATTCCTGACACATGGGACCCGCACAACAACAAAGTAGGCACTTATCGCGAGGAAAAAAGCGCATTTATGATGGTTCTCCGTCGCGACGTCGCGAATAGAAAAAACACAGTTATGACAGTACTCTGTCGCGAAAAGTTATTTTTTATCCTCACAAAAAGTGCCAGTCTTTTGTAGTGCCGCTTGCAAGGGTCTGTTGAGCTCGGGGTTTAAACCTCAACCCTTCGATCACATGGTCTCCTCAAGATTTGTGTTGTCATTTCAATTTCATTCAAGCGCCAGGATCCAACGCTTCAGGTTGCTTTGAGGTTCGTACCAAACCCAATAAGAACTAGGATTGCTTCGAGACTTAGGGTTTCTTGGGCTCCGGTGACTTTCCGGTCATGGCAGGGTCGGCAGTTAGCATGCCTGGTATCGCCTCAAGGTCAGGAAGCTATTGGGCACATTGTCAGCGGTCAACGGTCACCGGAGGTGGCGGTATGTGGCCGAGCTTGAGTTCTCGGTACCGGTTGGGACTTTACCCAATTTCACCTATTTCCTTGTAGTTTTCTTCAATTGATCGGTCATCTAGCATTGTCTGGGAGTGTGAAAGCTTTATGTAACATCAATTTCATGGATTGAAGATGATTCGCTGATGCATTGACTAATAGTCGATCTATTGAGTGGTGTTGAACGAGCCACATGTGTTTGTCACGCGTACTTATTGAACGGGCAACAGGCCAGGTGAAGAAAAGTCCGATATGGATGATTACTAGGGTCGACTACTATGTGGTGTTTAACGAGCCGCGTGTGTAAAAGAATATAATTGTATTGTTTTTTTATTATGTAAGATAGTATTTTTTTATTGTTTTTTATCTAATACTCTATTAGTATTAGTTAATAAATTTGAACCCGATAAACTATTTGAACTTGATTCCTATGCCACTCTGACAGAAATTCTGGCTCTGCCCTTATCTGGTTGGGACTCAATGAACTGAATGTATAACGTCAAGATAAGTTGTGAGAATTTGTTGCTCTTCTCGAAGAAAAGCAGAGATGTGTTTCTTCATCCAACCGTTGAAATATTTTCAACGGTTCAGATTTTGAAGAGAAGAGCAGTAGATTTCATCTTCAAATCTGAACTGTTAAAAAACATTTAAACGGTTGGGATAAAGAATAACACATTTCTGTTTTTCTAGAAGAAGAACAACAAATTTGATTCCGAAGATATGAAGCACGGTAGTCGAAGATGTACCTTGTGGGATACAAGTAGACTAGAGCAATGATGAAATTGAAAATCATAGATATGAGCATGGCCTGCATGTCTCTAATTGGTGAAAATCAAAACTAATAAAATTTATAACTCAATTTTTCCTATTGATTCGGACTACAAGCGCATAATCCACTACATCAAATTTAGTCTTTTGCAACAACATATTGCAACTAATAAATAATTAGTGGCATTAAATTAATAAAATTGTTACTAAATTAATTAGTTGTAATAGAATGTATTTATTGCAAGAAATTAATTATTATTGCAACCAAATTTACCTGTTGCCCGAACAAATTTATTGCGAACAATAAATTTGTTATCGCAACTATCTGATCTCGTTGCTAAGTGCCTCCAGGTTACAGTAGAGATGGTTGCCCTTACAATTGATAAGGTAATGAGAAGGGATGTTACAGCGAGTATAAATCATATCCAAGATGTCGTAAAGGCCACGTACAAAAATATAACTCCCAAGTATAACAAATTATGGTGAGGCCGTGAACTTGCTATTGCAAATCTTTTTGAGAGTTGGGAGAACTCGTACAACTTGCTAATTCCTCTTCCTTCTTTCAATTGTAGCACAACCAGTACTCCCGACAATCGGAGAGCCTGGAGCGCATCAGACCATTGCCTCCCCTTCCACCAGAGCCCCTCTCTCTCTCTCTCACACACACACAGCTCTTGAGGTTGTCTCGCAGAGGCTGCTGGGCCTTCTGAAACCATCTTCTATTTTTTTATTTATTATGAATGCATTTGCCCGTAGGCGGAAACTATCTTCTTATCTAAACAGAACTTCACACATTTCTCTCTGGGCACCAAGTTGAGTCTTTGAAAAGAGTTTGTATCTAAAATATATTCTATTGATTAATGAATGTCTTTAAATTGACTAATATCCACAGTTTAATCTTATCAGCAATTAACAAATATTTTGAGATATACTAATAAGTTGTACTTTAATTCAACTAAACTAAATATTAAAAATAAAGCTTCTACATACTAGTATAACGTTAGAAGGTAATTTCTGATAGAATATTTAAATTTAAGACAAGTTCCTGTACCAAGTGAAACCGTATTTAAATTGATATACCAATTAAGTGGCATTACTAATTTTATACACACTATGGTTGGTGAAGGAGCGCGTAAACTTTTTTCAAATATTGATAGAAAGCTTGTCAATTCTGCATATACAGTCGTTCGTGTCGTCTATTTTTCAAATAAATGCTAGCTGTACATTACTGTGAGAAAACCAATTTGTCAAAACATCCACATTTTTGTCACAATCCAAGTCTCAGCACAACTAAAGTGTGATTATAACATTATATTTTGCATCCATCAACGTACTGTTCACGTACCTACATTGATGAACAACAAATAAAAACATAGAAAAGAAGCAAGCAAAGTCAAACTAAAAATCAATAACGGTTAACTATCCACTTCTCTGAATAGATGTTTATAAACTAAAAATCTATAGTTGATAGCCGACTCTTAATAAAAAAATTTACCACTTATTCGAATATGCGAATAACTTTCTCTTTATAAACAGATGGTTTTTTTTCTCATTCTTTACATGAGAATGAGAATTTAAAATTTGAAAATTCGAGATGCGTAGCTATGCAAACTTGATTTATGTATTTATTATTTTTCATCTTTACTTTGTTTATATGTTAGTTAAATTTTTAATGGTCATTTTAATCAGTATTTTTTATGGTAAAAAACTCTAGTAATTGGTTTGACCACACACATTAATTGAATTTGACTAATCACTAGTACAAAAATACAAATCATACATGCATACTATACACGTTTGCTCAAAATATCCATTAAATCTTTGTCCAAATCAAGAAAACACTGTTCCAAAAATTTGCTTGGAAAATTTGGCCAAATTATACACGGTTTTACTGTTTACAACTGTGTACAAATGTGGTCCAACATTCATACACTGTTGTAAATAGTAAAATTATGTACAATTTGACCACTAATAGAGTATTGTTCCTGATGTGATTAATTACCTACAACAGTCTCATTCATAGTCTGTGTGGCCAAGATAATTAAGTAGATAACATGAATAGTCCGAAGATGTTAATTTGATGAAATGCATGTTTGCGAAAGATGTCGCATTTATGAAATATTTGACCAATTAGTTCGTGTAGGGTAGCTTGAAGTGTACGTATGTCTTCATATCATATGTACAACCTTAATGAGGTGGTGGTTGCTTCCAAGTAATTTCTTGACGAGATGATAGAGAAAAGATGCCAAATATACATATTGTCACATACAGTTCTGTTGTCGATGATAGGCTAGGAACATGCAATGCTATTAATGTCTCATTGATTCTGTGCTCCAATCTTGCATCACATTTTTCTCTATTTCAAAGTTCCAATAATCGATTCAAACTGTTCAACATGATCTCCATATTAAAATGTGCTTGGAGATCAAATCTGAAAAAAAATTACTATTTTTTTACATAAATACAAAATCACGGTTTTTTACAATATTCTAAACCATCTAAAAATAATAATAATTTTATAAGAATATGTTTAATTTATCCGCGAGGGTAAAAAAATAATATTGTTGTGGATAGACCGACAAAAATGAATATTTCCTAAGGTATTGTTATTACAGACAAAAATACCCGCATAAATACTAACGTTGTTAAGCATTTTTATAATCACGAATAAAACAAATTCTTGTTGTACCTATATAAAAAAATTAAAAAGTTAAAAAATATACAAAACTAGCTAATTGTACAATTAATAACTAACATATTCATCAATAGCTATTCAAAATTTGCAATTTCAAATACTATAGGATATAAAATAAAAAATTTGTCTTAAAGTTTTAACCACAAGCTATATATTTTTAATAATTTACATATGGTGTGTTCTAAAATTAATTCAACTTTATAATATTTAATAATCAATCTAGGTTAATAAAACGGATGCTCAAAGACTTCTCAATCTAGTTATCTTTTCAAATGTCTCAAAGACTGCTCCATGATATTCAAATTGTAACAAATTTAAGAGTAGAACTAGGTTGTTCTTAAGTTCACCAAGTCTCTTTGTGATCTCAACTCTCAAATTTATTGGATTGACTTCAAATGATGAATCCAAACTGTTGAAATTCATCTATCTTACGAGTGAGAATATGCGAAAATTTTAAATTTTCTAATTAATTTTGTATAGAGTTAAGTGGTCATAAAACGTTCAAAAAATAAATGTATTAAAATTAATTTATAAATCATCTAATTTTGACTGCTTGTTTTTATACTACATTAATTAGAAAGTTTAAAATTTTTGTATGTAGACACATCACTCGTAAGGTAGATGTGTTTTAGCGGTTCGAATTAGTCATTTGACACCAGTATCCAAAAAAAAGTAACAACTAGCCAGACAAATGCAATTATACTTAATATAACTGTATAATGTAAGGGCCCAAAAGATGGGGCCTACTATTATTGTAAGAATACAGTTCTACAACTTCCCAATCCAACTCCTTATAACTGGATTTGTCGAGCTTTTCTGGGTTCTCTATAACCCAATTAAAACAATTGAACAATTGTACTCGACAATTCTTAAAATTCTACACTTCACTTGTACGGATTTGCGATTTCAATTGGAAATCTTCTAGTAAATTCTAACAAACTTAATAACTGAAAAATAGTCAATTATGGCTGTAAACTTTTACAAGTTTTGTGCTCTTCAAACCAAAATTTTCAGATAAAAAACAATCAAGAAATATCCAACAAAAATCAACGGAAAAATCATCATTAATTCATAATTCTCTCTAGATCCTAAAAGACTTAATCCTTCGACATAGGAAGGCTCTGATACCACTTGTTGGGGAATCATAAAGGCCAAACAATTATGTCTTATCTAGAGATCAAACAATTATATCTCATCTAAGGGTCAAACACTTACACAATGGGAAAGGAGAAACAGTTCACCACCTTAACCTAAGAATCGTCATATGCCAAAGAGACCCAAAACATAAATCGAAAGTGCGGAACATAATACCTGATTCCATGCCGTTTGTCATGGAATATCCAATGCCTTAGTAGCGGCACAACCGTCTCCGTGAGCGCGCACAAGACAAGTCTTCAATGGCAAGAAGCCCTTCTCGCCTTTTCGTCGTATGGTCGTGGATCAAGTCTTCCAAGACAGCAAGATATGGCCCTTGAGAAATCCTCTCCAAATTTTCTAATGGATTTCTCTTCTCTATTCTTTGATGGTGGAAGAAGAAAAGAAGGCATACAGAGCTGTATTTTTCTAAAGAGAAAAACGTATATTCAGTTTCTGTGTTTTTCTATGTTATCTTGTGCCTTGGAGACCAATCCTTATATAGTAACTTATCTGGTTTTCTGCCAACATGAAAAAAGTATTTGGTGTGGTTGCATCAAAAACCGTGCTGTCACATCAAAATCCGCGTGGCCGCATTAATATCCGTGTGGCCCACACAATTCTCTTAAATGACAGTTTTCTGAATTGCCAATCTCTGAATCAGCCCATCAATAATTTGATCTTTGCTTAAATTATTTTACACATTTATGGACCACATCCTAATGAATATATTGATTGTCTATTATCTTATTTGATCACTTTAATTGATAACCATATAGGACAGTAAACAATCCATAATTAGATTACAAATTTGCTCAATGTTGGCATTAAATCCAACGAGGTTAGCAATAAATCCAACAAAAATGATCAAAGGAAAAATGCACATGGGTGTGGATTGGCATCACAAAAGAAAATAGAAACCTAAAAAATTCAATATCCTTAATTCCTTTCCCCAAATGCTTTTCATATATATACTTTCGTATATTGTTAATATTCGTTATATAATATAATTGTGTAGCAAATATTTTTTTATTAAATTAGAAAAATGTTCTTTATGTAACAAAGTATTTATATTTATATAGAATTAACATAAATACATACATTATTGCCACAAATTTTAATTAGTGGCATTTCAGTGACATGTCCGTCGTCAATAAGCACATTTTTTTTTATAAATATGTCCAACAGATTTTTAATCAGTATCTTCGTCATTAGTCCTAGAACAGCTGTTCAACGAAAAATAAATGAGACAATATTAGTATAAATTGATTGCACAGTAAAGTCATTTGTTTCCTCACAGAAGATACAAGGAAAAAAATACAAGGATTCCCTATATTTGTATTCGAGTATGAAACACTTCTCTGTATTCCCTATATTGGTGTTCCTATATGTTCAAGTTGTTCAACTTCATTTATCAATGAAAAGGACATACCAACAATATAAAAGAGCAGAATCAAAATACAGAATGTTAAATTAAAACTTAAGACTATTGTAAAAGTAATACAGAGTTACACTGCTAATAAAATGTTAATCATACACGGATGCGAGAAAATTCCAAATAAACAGTGTGTGAAGGGAGAAGACCTCAACTATACACACACGATCAATTAAATAAACTATGTGTAGGACAAGTACCGACATTTATACACGGTTTCTTATAAAGAAACCTTGTATGATTATAAACCTTCATACACAGTTTTTTTTTACAAAAACCTTGTTTCCTTCTGCTCAGTTTCCAATCACTGTTTGTAGTAGAAGCCGTGTACGATTCATTCGTGCCACTCGAACAATTACAGTGAGAAAATAATTTCTTGATGAAGAGATCGCCCCCTCACTATGCGCGCCCACCTCTTCACATCCTCTACATGTAAGTCCAGCCCCCTCGCCCTGACGGTGGTAGGTCGAGATTTCTCTCATTTTCATTTCCCCCTCGTGTGCCATCTTGATTTTCTGTCGAGGTTTTGCACAATGGCACCCAGATTTATGATGAGCTAAATCTCCCTACCACCCTCAGACGGAGAAGAGGGAAATCAATCATGAATTATCTGTCCAATATTCAATAACTAGAAAGTCCTTTTGTATGTTGCATTTTTGCGGATCTATGTATTTTTTGTACATGTTGTTTGATTAATTATGTTGCATGTAAATCTATATTTATTTACAAATTTGTTTAACTAGACCTTAAATCTATATGTACAAATTGTTTAACACCAGAGGGGGAGGGAGGGGGTTCCTCTGTATGCACAAAATTCGTATATTTGCGAATCTATATATTTTGTATATTTATGTACAAATATGTTCAATATGAATAATTTATTAACACCAGAGGTCTCTGTCATAATATTTAATGCCATACATTCTCTTTCTCTTGTAGTCTAAAAAAAATACTATTTACATGGTCCAATGTCAAAATAATTTCCCAGTCTTTGTTTCATTTCATTTCTAAAAAATATACGATTTACATCTTTGATCTGCAATCTAACTTTGCTATTTAGTATTTATTGTGTGGGGTCAGCAATTGACATTTAATATTAATGTGGGATTTGCTACCTAACTTTGCTATTCAGCAATAGAGATGCTATCGTGTTGGGTAGGGTCCGGATACTATGATATTTGGACCCGTACCCTAAAAGTGTTTGGGTCCGAATTTAGATCCATATACTTATTAGTTTCAAATCGGATCGGGACCGGATCAGGATACCTATCTACTCGTAGATATTTCAGGTCCTGTCTTTCGGTTCTGGGTAGATAGATACCCATAACTTGTTTGTGAATTATCGGGTCCGGTCCAGATCCGGGGCGGTTCTAGATCCGGAGTGGGTACATGGTAGACAAAGAGATCAAGAAGAAATTATTAGCTTCGAAAATTTATAAGCAAGAGGTGAACGTGGCATTTGATTTCAATAATCTGTGCGCAGAGAGAAATAAATTTCATTTAATAATTAATAGGTAAAATGTAAGTGATGTTACATTTAACTTTAAACAAATAAAGAAATTAATTATTAAACTAAATATGATATATATTATGATTTGTTTTTTAAAAAATATTAGAAATGATTAACTTTTCATAGTTATTAATATGTGCTTTTATATTAAATAATTATAAAGAATGGTATTATAATTTTATCGGGTATTTATACGGGTATCGGGTCGGGTTCGGTTATGGGTTGGATAATTAAATCAAACCCATATCCTATCCATAACAATATCGGTTCCGGTTCGTATCCGGATCGGATATTAAATTATTAATTTTGTAACCAAACCCATAATTTAACCGGTTATATTTTTTAAACCATACCTTATCCAAATTAATCGGATAAGAATCGGTTCCGGTTCGGATCCTGTTCGGTTCCGGATCGGATCCAGGTAATCGGGTAATATACGATTTACATCTTTGATCTGCAATCTAACTTTGCTATTTAGTATTTATTGTGTGGGGTCAGCAATTGACATTTAATATTAATGTGGGATTTGCTACCTAACTTTGCTATTCAGCAATTGACATTGATCGAGTCACACATTCTTCACGACTGATTTTTATTTTCGCTTGTATTGTTGAGCATCTTTTTGCCTAAACGGTGACAAAAATACAAGGTAATTTATATTTTTAACTTTCAGTTTCTTTCCTCTCTAATACTCATAACAGTTTATAGAGTATTGATCATATTCGTTTCTTTTGTTCTCCTATGATTTCACCTACCCTTCTTCTATAGGTACCATGGTCGTAACCAATGGAGGAAGGTGAGCCAAAATTTGTAGAAGTACCAGACCTTCTTCAATCTGTTAAAACCAAGTTACCGATAGAATCAGCTTGAATTTCAAACGTTTAAACCTTTCAACTTCACGCGTTTCTTCACTCTCTCTCAAGCTTTAATTCAAAACCCTTCACTTCCCCCCTCTCTCGCTCTATATATATGAGCTTGGCTACTCTACTTATATAAACATATTAGGACATATGCTTATAAGTCATTTTTGTGTTTTCAAAGTCCAAATAGTCGATCTAAAGCACTCAATTTGTTCTCCATATTAAAATGTGCTTGGAGACCAAAATTTACTTTTTCTGGAATTTTTTTACTATTTTTTTTGAATTTTTGAAAATCACTATTTTCAGAATTTTTTTTTTTTTTACCATATTGAAACGCTATTTTCAAAAATTCTATAAGAATAGTAAAAAATTTGCAAAAAATGTAAAATTTGGTCTCCAAGCACAATTTAATATGGAGAACATGCTGAGCGCTTTAGACAACTATTTGGACTTTGAAAACGCAAAAATGACTTGTAAGCATATGTCCTCATATGGTTATACAAGTAGAGTAGCCAACCTCATATATATATATATATATGTCAAAACATTTGTTCCAAGGCTGTGGAACAAACGTTACTGTTTTTACATTTTCAAAGGCCAAACAGTTTATCCAAATTGTTCAACATTCAATCTATATTAAAATATGCTTGAAGCCAAAGTTTACATTTTTTGAAATTTTTTTACTATTTATAAAGCCAGTTTTAAAATCGTTGTTTTCAATAATCCACAAGTTTTTTCACTGTTTATTAAAACTAGCGATTTTAAAACTGACTTAATAAATAGTACAAAAAATCCATAAAATGTAAAGTTTGGCCCCCAAGCACAATTTAATATAGAGATCACATCTAACTCTTTGGATCGACTGTTTGGACTTTGATAATAGGAAAACCAATTGGTAGCATAGAGGCTTGAGAACAAACGTTTTTATATTAACCACTCTCTCTCTCTATATATATTTATATATTGAGAGTGGCTAAGGTCAAAGTGGTA
This sequence comes from Carex littledalei, assembly GCA_011114355.1. Classification (NCBI taxonomy): domain Eukaryota; kingdom Viridiplantae; phylum Streptophyta; class Magnoliopsida; order Poales; family Cyperaceae; genus Carex; species Carex littledalei. The sequence goes on from CM022079.1 coordinate 18,793,813, forward strand.
TGACCAAGCCCTTGGTCATACCCATTCGGTTTTGCCCTTGGTATGACCAAGTCCAGCTGGTGTATCAGATACGTATCCGTATCCAATACGCACCCGACACGGGTACGGGGTCCAATATGGAGTATCGGAGTAACATAGCCCCGAACAGACGGCACTAGGGCTTCAAAACTGTCCGTCTGTTGGTTTGAATCGATGACATAGGTGCTCAATGCTATCGGGTTTAGTCCAATGGAATAGCTTTCTACCTTCACTATCGGGGCGATGACCATTGGTTCGGAAACCGATGGTGAAATGAGATTTGAACATATGGTGAAGTGTTTTTTGTAGTAATGGTTCCTGACACTGTAGTGATCTGATATATTAATTTTGGGCAATATCAAATACAGGGGTGGACGGGGATGTCTATCCCGTCCGTCGATTGAGAATGAAATTCCCGTCCTTCCAATGAGAAGAGATTTCATAGGAATGTATCTCTTTTTTGATATTATTTTTCATTTTTCTATTAATAAAAAAATTGGTAGCAGGACAAAACGCACAATCATTTTAATTTAAATTTTCCTTTTAAAAAGAAAACTTTGCCAGTTAATATTTTTTTGAAATTGTCAACACCGCCATTCTGCAACAACAACAGAGATAGCATTCATTTCAAATCGTACAGTCTATAAATAAAAAAATAGATCATCCAATCAAACAACAGAGATAGCATTCATTGGACTGTGCTTCCACTGTAGCCGAAAATCACATTTCTGTTTTAATTACACACTGTTTCAACTATATCTTTTTTCTTAAATCCTAGAATAAGTGGGCTATCAAGGACTGTTTCAACTATATTCAACTGTATGAAAGATCAGCTTTATACTAATCCTCTATGGCCACTAAAATGTACGGACAAATCCTAAATAAGGACTCTTTTATGTAGAAAAGTCAGCTAATTATTGGAATGGTTAATTTTTATTTGTTTTTTATTATTTTTTTAAGGTTATATTCTGTAAAAGGGTCAATATGTTACAAACATTCTACAAAATAAACTAGTACCATTGGTCTTTTTCGACTAATAAGATTTATATCGGTTATATGCAATATAAGAAATGAAAAGTATTGGACGGAGAGTATATCTCGTTTGCCTTACAAATATTTGGTACAGCAATATAACAATTTTGAGACTCTTTTGAGACATTTATTTGGTCCTTTGTTTCGCCCAGTTTAAAATGAGGATTGTATACTTATTTTTAATTAAAAAATAAAGAGAGTAACATGAGAGAGAGAGTTGAGAGGGGAATGTAAGGAATATATGGGGCTACAAGGACATTTTGTAAAACTTCCGTGCCTTAGAGAGAATAGCCTGTGGGGATTTAATTTGATGTAATAAAAACAAAAGTATATATTGTTAGAAAATTTTATAGATAATGCAATAAGGACCAAATTTTTTCCGAACAAGCACACAGAGATTTATAACAAGTTTATATCGCCAATATTTGTTTTGAGTGCATAACAATCTCAAAGTGTAACTAGCATCATATATAGAGTTTTGAGTGTGGCTATGGTAATATGTATATTACAGATTAACCTGTGCTACAGATCCATATCTATATTTTGAAAGTACAAACCGTCGATATAAACAGTTAAATATGAGCTCCCTATGAAAATGTACTTCCTTTAATTGATGCTTGGTGTTACAAACAAGGGTATATATGATTATGATACAATAATGGTGATATAATTTTAATTTTACAAGTATAATTATACACCTTCT